>JAQMYJ010000023.1:9017931-9028802 GCA_030014305.1 Clarias laeviceps | reverse complement strand
AAAACAAAGTGAAACAAAGAGGATATGAGTAACAAGATGCATTTAATTTATTATTATTATTATTATTATTATTATTACAACAACAACAATAATAAGAAGAAGAAGAATGCAGAAACAGAAGCAACAACACTAATAACTAACGCTTTTATTTATTCATCCGTTCATTCAGAAATTGAAGCTCGTCACATTAGTATTGCCTGCAAACTGAAATAGTGATGAAACATATGGCTAAATGCAGACGTCAGATTTCTTCATAAATATTTTATTCATATTTCCTGTTTGTGTGAGTGGAGCTGAGAATGCGTGTGTGTGTGTGTGTGTGTGTGTCCACTGTTTTTCTCCCCGTTTCTCTTCGTAATTAAATCTAATTTCCTATGAAACTGATAATCATACCAGTAAATTGCTCTCAGATTTGTCTTTTCCGATAAAGGGCAAAAATAAGGCAGGAAAACAGCTCTGGATTCAAAAGCAGGAGAAACTGGTTAAATGGAGAAATCTCAGCATTAACATCCATCCATTAACGAGATCAGCCTTAAACTGATCAGAAGTCTGTGTGTGTGTGTGTGTGTGTGTGTGTGTGTTTAGGAGCCAGTGTTCTGTTACACTGCGAGTTTTGGGTTTGTTGTGTTTGTTTGTGGATCTCTCTCTCTCTCTCTCTCTCTCTCTCTCTCTCAGTGTGTATATGTGTGTGTGTGTGAGAGTGAAGTAAAATGGGATTTCGAGCCAGTTATTGGGTTTGAGTGGATACAAAAGGGCTACTGTTAGAGACAGCTAAAGCGGAGGCAGTTACTGTACCTTTCAAAACTAATATGTAACCATATCTGTTTTAAAAAGGACGATTCATATTACTGTGAAAGCAAGAGGAAAGTTGTTCCCATCTCTAGGAAGCTTTAGGAAATTCGACTCTTGCCCTAATGGCCCACAATTAGAAGGTGGCCTTTTGTCACATCACATAAAAAAAGGCACATGAAATTTTTCGCAGTGATGTACAACATCTTAAGCTTTTCTTTTTTTTTTTTTTGACAGCACAATGGCGCTTATTGTTCTTTACGGTCGCCACGGCGACTCAAAGGTCATTTCGTACATGACTCGGCGGACAAGGGCAGCGCTGAATGAAAATTAGGTTATATGCGATCAACTAAGTTATTAATCAGATTAAAATGGATCTTCTTCGCTTCCTATTTACAAGCTCGGAGAGAAAGGATGCTTGAGGAAAGATCGAGAGAGGAGAGAAACGAGAGCATTTTATTTACTAAAAGTGCAAAAAGAATGCTGTTTAAGAAAAATATCATTATTTCCACATGAAAATCGCGTATGTGCGCTTGGATCTTTTAAGCATCTGTGTCCTTGCGGTGTCGCCTCATCCAGGTAACCTTTTCTAATCCTGATTAAATTACTGCAATTAGAACGAGAGCTCCTCCACCTCCCTGCATATATTCCCTAATAAACAATGTACCGTTCTAAATCCAGTCGACAGGATTTGCATGGAACAATGTGCGAGTGTGTGCTATTTATTGCCATCTCTACAGAGGAATTAAGTGCATTTTTTAACAGCTAATGGTATAATGTTTTTTGGCTTATTTCTATATGCATTTTTTTCCTCCCCCTGCACCCGCACTGTTCTTTGGAGGAACTTTTATTCCCTCTTCTCCGTTTGATGTTTAAATCAAACACGGCTTATTGGACCAGCTCTTCCTTTTCATAGCAGCCTGTACACGGAAGCGCGAGACACATTTGTCTGTAATTGCTGCGCTGCCTCTCGAAACACACCCCTGCCACTGTTGCCTTGGCTTCGGCACGCTGTTTGTTTTGTTTTATTAACTTTGCGGCGTCGTGCGCCATTGATGTGGAATAAAAGACAAAATAAAAGTTGACATAGTTGCGTCGCGTTTTTTATTTATTTATTTATTTTTTTAAGACTATGTTCCTGCAGTCGTGTCTCTTTCGCGCATTGAAGTCAGGGCACATTCACTCATTACTGTTCGGCATGTGGGGTGAGCAAGTATGATTACCGCGTGTGTGCGTGCGCGCGTGTGTGTGTGAATATTCCAGGTGTACCTGTGCACCGGCAAGGAGTGTTATTTTATCAGAACAAGCCCTCTGAGACTGCTTCCTTAGATCTGAGGGTGCCTGGGGAGGGAGCTACAGAGCTAAAAAGGAAGATCGCAGACAGGAAGGAAAAAAAAAAAAAAAAAGTGCAGTTCCAGCTGTGGGGAAAAAACAAACTTAGAAATACGAGCAGCTACATTACAATTAAAACCATTCTGGGTCAGAAGGTCAGTCTATTCAATACTAACTAACCAGTGCGTTCAGATTATCCATATAGAGTGTATATGCACGTATATACTGTACGGTGAGAATATTTTCTATTCCCAGCTAAAAAGCTATGTCGTGTTTTTTTTTTTTTTTTTCCCCTCTGATATCATGAATGGCATAATTGTTTTGCTGTCATTAGCACTGAATACTCCTTTTCCTTTCTTTTCAGGGTGGAACCTGATACTTTATTCATCCCCGTTTTTGTCCCTGACAGAAATGATGAAGCCTACATCATCAAGGTATTAGACAGAGTGAGAGAGAGAGAGAGATGAAGATTATGAGGCCTTTTCAAAGGCTTTCACCGCCCCAGCAGAAGCTGATATCAGGGGAAATTAGCAAGGGAAAATATTTTTAGAGCTTGCACAGCTGCAGAGGGAGAGCAACAGGTACCATCCAGTGGGCTTGACAACAGCGATTACAATTAATTGCTCTTTGGAAGTAGTATTTGCTCGACTGAGTGACAAGGTGTTAATTCACCTTGGTGCTAGTTAAAGCGGTAATGTTGAACATGTGAAATAGCGCCTTGCCTTCACCCAGCAATCCTGCGGAAAGCGAGGAGAGGAAAGGTCCAAACACTGTCTGTCGCTTGGGAGAACCAGAGATTGTGTGTGTACAGTACAGTATGTGTGTGTGTGTGTGTCTGAGTGTGAGAGAGAGGTTCCTCTGGCAGTGTACTCTATAACAGTAGAGGCATGAGATATTCAGAAGAGAGGAAGCTTTGTCAGGTTGGCTTTAGAGTACAATCGACAAGTCGCACAAATATCTGCTCGAAGGCTGATAGTGTCTTTAGACTACGAGTAATGATCCAAGTGAACATGTCTGACCCACAGTCAAAAAAAAAGCAGTTATATTATATTATTCTATTTAAAAGAACATCACACAGTTTTACTGATATAGAAAGTAAATACACAGTCATAGTTTTATGCTAAATGCATGCACTGAACGTATCTGTCATTGACTTGTATTTTTTTTTTTTAAATAGAATGAAAATTCCAAAGAAATTTCTGATTTCCGAACAGGCCAGATTGTTAGTCATACTGAGGGCAGACTGTTCCAGAAACAAATAGCCAGGGATTTTAAAGGTCTCCCTATTCTACCAATAAAATAATTATATTTCAATTAAAGAAAATGGTAAAACATCAACAGAGCCGAGATATGTCTTTGTGAAAGATGTTCGAAAAACCTGCTTAGAAGAACGACCATCTCATTCCTGGTTGTTGCTCTTACTACAGTTGTTAAAGAAAAGTCAAATATATTAATAGCTAAACATTACTTCCTTGAAAAATTAAACAAACTGTCTTGCAAACTCTGGGTGTCTATTTACTTCTTGCATATCTATGTAGAAAATTCACTCACTCACTCAATCACTCACTCATTCATTTTTCCTATACAGCATCATTGGAGGTCTGGAGCCTATCAAGGCAGGAAAACCCTGTCCAGGGTGTCCAGGCCAGTCCATCACAGGGCACAAGTAAAAAACACTCACTCACACACTACGGACAATTTGGAAATGCCAATTAGCCTAATCTGAATGTCTTTGGACTGTGAGAGGACACCGAGAACAAGCACGAGGAGAACATACAAACTCCATGCACACAATTCGGGACTTGAACCTCAGTACACCACCGTGCAAGACTGTACAGCATTCAATTGAGGAATAAAAAAAATTATCTACCAGTACATATTTTGTGAATTATAATTTTGTTATATAAAGATTAGTCTCCAGAAAAACATTCATTCAGGAAAAAAAGGCACATTTTTGTGTGCAACATTTCTGTAGCCATGGGATACATTTCATTCTTATGAATCTGTATTTGTAGAGAAATGAAAGCATCATATTAATTTCTTTTAATTAAAAGGTTGAAAGTGCAGGTCTACTGCCTATTCATTAAATATGAATGTTTTGGTAAAAATGACATGAATGCTCCTCAGCTTATTTCGTACTCTAAGCAAAACAGACTCAAAAATGTTGAGTCTGTTATAAAGCTGAAACTGTGTAAATAGTCTGAACAATCCCGTGCACAGAACCACCCGCTTTAGGATTTGTCTCTCCCAATCCCAAGCCTGACCTCTAACAGCGAAAGATGATGAAATCTGAAAAAAAAAAAATAATAATAATAAACTGGTATCTATTCATAGTCCGCACACACACAAGGAAGTCTATGTGGATATACAGTACACACTGACTGACCCTCAGGCTGTACGCATCATCAGCGTGCGCCAGGCTGTCCCGAGTCTCCGCGGTAGGCCGAGCCGTGGCTGCGTGGATGCTAGCATGCTAACACGAGCCATATTACAGCTAATTAGCCACCTGATGAGGACACTATTACTAGCAATTACCAAGTTGCATCCTAGCACTGCGTTTAAAGTCATCATATTTCTTTTCACCGCGAGCGAAGATGACAGCGAGTGGCGAACGGAAAAAAATAATAAGAACAGCGACGACAAAGAAATCAAAAGATATCTGTTTTGATTCTGCTCTCTCTCTCTCTCTCTCTCTTTCTCTCACACTAACAGCTTTACTAGTCTGTGAATTAGGAGACGGTAGTAATTACTTGGTTGCAAATTGAGAAAGCCATTAAGATGACAAGAGGCAATAATGCAATTGTGTGTTTGTGTGTATAATTCAATTTGTATACCTGTGGGGTTCTTCCCTTTACACGCTTACTGTATAGGGTGGTATGTGATAGGTGTAACTGAGATACTGGAGATGCTTATGAATGTGTCAGATAAGACACAAGTGTTTATGCTGTATGAGTGTCTTAAAGGGTGTCTACCTACCCGGTGCGTTCATTCTGCTGAGCTGCACATGGGGATATTTATTATCTCTTCTGTATGTGTTTGCATGTATGTGAGGGGGTGTTGGGGGTGCATGCACATGTGTACACACCATACGCTTCTTTATTTTTATTTCTAGGTGCAAGAAGGGAGTACAGGAGAATTTAATGCCTGCTCTGATCCTTTCCATCCATGAACACACTCACCCCCGTGCCGGCACCATATGTTTTTAATTATCATAATGACTTCAAAGAACCTGTTCAGAGGGACACACAAACACCTATGAGCTATTTATTACTGTGAGCTGGGTACTGTAAAGAGAGAGAGAGAGAAAGAGAGTCACCGAGATAGAGGGGTCAGTGGCTGACAGGAATGCAGAACACAGAGCGCCGTTCCTGACCCGAACCAGACTGGGGTCGTGACCCTCCCGGGGAGGGACCTGGATCTTACAGCCTCCTGACAGTGATAATTGGCCACTAGTGACATGAACACCACTTACAACTAAGGAGACAACTAACCACCGACAACCCTCCCCTCCAACCTGCTTCTAAACACTCACACACACACACACACACGCATACACACACATTCACAGAGACACACTGTGTACTGCCAAGCAGACTGGCAGATTCATGAAACAACAAAATGCCACGAATTCCTTCACTACATTTACGCTTCTGTGGTTTTCTGCTTTTCCTTTATAATATTTTTTTCTCTCTCTTCAGAGTCGTTTGTCGGCTTGACAAATGCTGTGGGTTTACTGTCTCATTTCTAGCGCTTGAGCTTTGCACTTGAACTTAGTAAGTGTGCAATGATGTGTTCAGAGGCCACTGAAGATTGATCAACCCGCGGGGAGATTATTGTCTTAAAAAAAGACAAGAAAAAAAGGAAATTAAAAGAAAAAAGGATCCTTTGTGTCGCCGCTAAACTCGTTCTGTCATTCTCAGGCTCTCCCAGCTGTATATAAATATTTTCTGTGTCCCTCACTTCCTATATGCCTGTCTTCTCTTCCATCTCTGCTAACCCTTTCTCTTTTTACATGACTTATTTCCTCTCTTATGACTTGCTGCCGTTGCTTCCATCTCTATCCTTCCCCAGCGTTCGCTGCTCATCTGTCATTCTCCTTGAGCGAGCTAGAGAGAATGGGGACAGGGTTCACCGCCTTTCCACCAGGGGGTGTCATGGCCTTATGAACTGGGATGAACCGGGAGAAGAAAGGCCCATAGACACAACCTGAGCCCTCTTTCTCTGTCTTTCTCTGTTTCTGCTAAAGCATTTCTTGACTGGGTGGTAAAAGTGGCTGAAGGGTGGCAGCTTCACAGCTACTAGCGGTAAACATCTGAAAGCGGTACTCGATGCACGAACCAAGATCTCACACTCTGTAAAAGTAGCCAGTGCTCATGCCACAGCATGCCACTGTAAATACCCTAAAGCCAGTGAGCCTCCTGCCCCGTCACCTCCACTTAGCCCTGATCTCACAGAGGCTAAGTACAGCCTGTGTATCGATATACTCTTCCTACACACACACACACACACACACACACACACAGACAGACAGACACAGACACTCAAAGTGGAGGCATTTTTCACTGTGCCTAATGGTGCCGCAGAGGGCGAATCGAGATAACCATTTACCTAGCAATCAACAACAGCAGCAGCAATGACAACGACAACAACAACAACAGCGGTTGCGGCCCGAGGACAGAGTGGCCTGGAGAGCTTGGAGACACAAGAGGGATGGAGTGACAAAAAGTAAACAGAAACACGAGAGAACACCAATGATCTCATCTCTACCTCTCTCGCTTCCACTCTGCTTTGCCACTTCACCATAACTATAAGAGATCCTTTTTCTTAGCCACTGTGGGTTGGTTTTTCCGGACGAAAATTAAGCCTAGGCCCGGACTAAATTTCACAGTCAATGGAGTTCCCATTAGAAATGTGTTTAAGTAAAGAGCTGGGCTAAATCTGAGCCCTGGTCTTTTATTGCCAGTGTGGGATGTGTAACAGTTTGACGAGTATTCAGAAAGGAAATAGATCTCATATTGAAAAGAATGTTTAAAATCTTAGTTTTTTTTTTTTTTATCGTGATGTACTGTGAATATTTCAGAAATCACATATTGTATGATTATTGAACAGTGTAAAATGTCGCACTCTAATTAGCAGATCTATACCGTAATTATGAATATTACAATGTGCTTTCAAATTTAGCACTTAAAATAAGCATTAAATACTAGATCTAAAAAAAGATAAAAGAAAATATATGAGAACTCCATATTGCACAAATGCATTGTTTTATGGGAACATATAAGAAAGAAAGTAAAATAATAATAATTAATAATAATCATAATAATAGGAAATAAGAATAGGAAATAAGAATAATCTGAATACTACTACTATTACTACTATTACTACTAATAATAATAATATATTATTATAATTTAATTATTTGATTGGTAAGTAGTAAGAAATCATTTAAAATATGCAATAAAATTTAATAAATTAATACATTAATGACATGTTTAACAACTGAACTCCTTGATTTCATAACATTACCTCTACAATATCAAACACTTTTTACCCTATGTAATAAATAAATAAATAAAACAATAATTCCCCACACTACACACAACCATTTGAAAATCCTACGCCGTCCGAGATTGCTGATGTGAAATATGCGCTGTCTCATTTTAGTCTCCGCGTTTGGAGCAGTACAATATACAATGTATACATAACGATATCGCACTTACACAATTGGGTATTGATTATATGATAGGCTTACACAAGCACCCCAGTACAATGGAACACAGCCATTAAGAGATCTCAACAATACACGTCTAATCGACTAGACCGCAAATAGGCCCGAGATCGGAGAGAAGTCAGCACCGAGCTGCAGACGTTCGTTTGATTAATATGCCTCACGCAACATGTGAGATGGTGTTAACAAATACTATCATCTGAATAGCAACTTGCACAGAAATCTATGTGGATTATTGGATATGTGGTACACGGTATGCTTTTGTTGAAGATGAATGAAAATTTGGTGTGTGTGTTTGAGTCTCAAAATACAATTTATATATATTTCAATATATAAATATAACCAGCTCTTAAATGTAATAATATAAAGAAAAAGAAATCAGGTTCCAGTCAGAATAAATGTGCCGTTCTGGTTCAGGAACAGACATGCTGAATTTCAAATATTAATGGTTTCTACTCGATTTGCATGCAAACGTAATGCAAGCCCACTTCAGCTAATCACATAATCACATTTTGCCTGATTTTAATTGAATTTTGGACAGGAAAAAGATGGGTCAGTATTCATGACCCGTCCTATCTACAATATATAGTATCTGCATGTGGTCCATTAATATACAGTCTAAAGGACTGATGTGTTCATCTTCTTTTTTTTTTTTTTTTTTTGTACTCCTTATTAAATATATACTTACTCTTTATATCGATTTAGATTAATGCTTGTGGATTCTGTAAGTGCAATGGTTGTTGGTCAGTATTAAATGGCAATTAAGTGTATTGCCTACACTTACTCTGTTGTGGTCTGGAGAGAGTTATGTCAGGGGGTTTTTGTTAGTCGAATGAAACAGTATAGTAAGAAAAGTGAGTCTTTCTGAAGGTGGATATGGCATGCTCCTTTTTTTAATTCCTTTCCTTTCACAATTGCTGTCACTATTCATTGGCTCTTCCATCTGAATAAAGTGTGTTGTTGGTCTTTTCCTGTCCTTCAATGCTTATACTGTATATGTTCCTCGGAGATGCCTACGCTGTATCACAGTGCACGTCACCCGCACACGTGCTTCCAACCGCAAGCACCGGGCAGGGTGAGTCAAGCCTGGAAAATGCCTAACAAAAAAACTTTTGTCTTAGAGACAAAGCTTTATCTTGAAAGGTCAGTATCTTGCCAATGCAGCAAGAGAAGAGTGCGTCACAAGGGCATTTTTTTTAAAAAAACATCTTTTGATTAAAGGAGGATATTACAACATGAGACATTCACCACGTAGACAAAAAAAAGCATTCATTTTCAGCCCTGTGAATGACCTCCTGTGAATATTAAAAATGCAACAGGTTCCTGCATGATGGACATATTTTCCATAATTGAAAGGTCAAAAGGAGCATTAATTGTTAATGAAAACTGTTTAGGCAAAAGAAAATGAAACATACACCACTCTACTCCATGCCACCACTTCCCTTTGTACTGTACTCATTCGACATGAGAGACAACACTGACCTATCCAGGCTCAATACTTTTCACATACTGTAATTTGCGCTGAATGAAGAGATCCTTTCCCTTTTGTGCGCAAATAGAGCGATGCCATCTCTCCAATCACTGTTTTCTTCTGTGTTTTTTTGTTGTATAAAACGACTCTTTAGCCCCGTGTGTAGTTCTATTACTGACGCAGAATCCGTGGCACAACGTGAGAGTGTGTGATTCACTTTTGGCTTGATATGAGGCGGTAAACAGCGGCCCAAATGTCACAGAATCAACCTACATACTGCACGGTCTTCACTTACATATATCCCTCCTCCATTGGAACGCAGCTAATAAAGAACAATACCAGGATAATCGCTCTGGTTCCGCCTTATATCGTTCTCGCTGTTGATTAATTCCTGTTTACTAATCAAGCATAATACACAATGCCTGAGCAAAGTGCAGTATCTTAAACAAACCATGCAAATGTTCAGAATTAAAAGAACAGAAAGTATTAAGACATATTTGTTCAAATAAAGCCGCTTAATCAAACAAGTCTGTTAAAAATGCGATTGGCTTTCCTTTCCCTCTCCTTAATCTTACATCTATTTGCAGTAAGATTGTTTTCCTTAGAGCAAAAAATAAAATGTCTGCCTTGCTCCTCTGTTTGCAGACTGGAGGCAATAACACTAATGTAAAGCTTCTAAACTAAAAGCATGTGTCTCAACACTCGGTTTGAAAATTAGACTCTGCTCTTGATAAATAATATATTAAGACAGAGAGCAAAATGGAATATACATACATTATATTGGCAGACAGTTTTATTTCGGCAAAATGAATAGCATTAACTGCTAGAAATACCTTCCTGATATTTGAGAGGGAAAAGAAATACCCAGAAGCTAAATTCGACGAGCTGTAGCACTCACTTGCCTTAAACTACTTCATACTGACCTGCACTACAAGTTCAATTCTCTGAGTATTTTTTCATTTGCAGTTTTATATCGCTGAAATGTCGAAAAGGGGCACAGTGAAACACGGTAGTCTCAAAGAGCTCTAGTAACATTCACAGAGTCATGAAAGCTGACAGTTCATTTTTCACAGGGCCATAGATCTTTGGCTCTTATAAAGTAATGGGCTTTGGGGAGAGGTCTTATGAAAGCTAAGATAGTTAAGTGCTGTGTGCCAGGGATGACACAGGGAGTGGAGGTCCTGCTCCGCTCTAACACAGACACCCTTAATCCCAGTTATGAGAGGAACAGAGAGAAAGAAAAGGGCTGCGGACTGGGTAATATAAAATAGTAATAAAGATTAATCTGTTGCTGGTTGTCGAATAGATGGTCTCTAAACTTGCTTGAAATTAGGTTGAATTCACTCAAAAGCAAATCTTGTGTTCCTACTGAGAGGGCATATATTGGTGTGTTGGGGTTAGAGGACTGTTATTGCACATGAATTCTGTTTGGGAAATTGTACTGCGTGAAAGCATATTAATGCAGTGTGGCTTTCAGGCTCGAAAAAAAACTGTAAGGATACAAATGAAGGGGTAGGAATTTTTTACTTGTACGGTAGATGTCAACATAGA
>JAQMYJ010000023.1:9004150-9017907 GCA_030014305.1 Clarias laeviceps | reverse complement strand
AAGTCTATTAAAATATATATATATATATATATATATATATATATATATATATGGCTCACTTACCAGAGGGGTCAGATCTCTTCATGCCAGAGCTGCTTCCTCCACCTCCTCCACCGGAGCTGCTGGACAGACCTCCGTTGAATGCTGCTAGGCTTTCAGAACTGTAGGCCCGCAAGACTGACAGCATGTTCATCTGGTGCTCCAGGTGAGCCTGCTCGGGCTTCAGCAGGCCTGGAGGACCGCTGCCTGGAGAAATGAGATTCAGGCTTGGCTGCTGCTGCCACTGCTTCTCTAGGGTCGGTGGATGAGGTGGAGATGCACCACGTCCATGGGCAATCAGGGCTAACTTTGCTCTCTGAGCATCTTTCCTAGACAAGGGAGAATCAGGATGCATTCTAATGAGCCCATGGTCTTCATCTTCCATATCTCTCATCTCCATATCTTCTTCTTCATCTGCATCTGGCTCTTCGTCATCAGAGCGCACCTGGTGCTCTGCAGAGGCAGAATTGGATGACTGTTCTTCATGGCCTGCTTCATCATCTTCTGACTGGCCTTCCTGCTCTTCACATGCCTCCATTTCAACACAGGACACCTTGTCAGAAAGCTCATCCTGACCACCCACTTGACTGTTTGGATTTTCTTGCTGGTCCAAGAATCCAGCTGGACCCCTGGAGGATCCATCATACACAGGGCTAAAAGGCTTGTAAAAGTCGCTTGAAAATGTTCCCATGGAGGCTCCGTGTGGGTTCGACTCAAGGTGATTAGACCAACCAATTTGGTTCTTCAAGTCTCCAGGTTCAGACTCCTGCTCTTTAATGCCCTCATGCAGGTGAAGAAGGCCTGGAGGAGGTGCTAGACCAGAGCTGCCAGTATGGGAAGATTCACCCAGTAGGTGATCTTTAACTTCTTTGCCCTGGCCTGATTTGGTTTTACCCATGTGGTTGGCTTGCAAGTGAAGAGCCATTAACTCCACAGAGGCAGTGGTAAAGGAACAGAACAGACACCCATGCCAGGCGACATTGTCCTGGATGGTGATTGATGCCCCAGGCAGGGTTCCTGCATCAGGCCTGACTGAAAGATCCAGAGGCTCATACTGGGAGCGAATACCCTCAGTTGGTTTGGTCTCAGAAGGGTTCTCGTCCTGGTTGGCATCACTGGCTCTCTTGATCTTGGGCTCTGTGCCATCCAGGCCAAAGTGCTGGCCATGTAGCTGGTTTTCTCGTATTTCCTTCTCTTTCTTCATGGAATTCGGTACAAAACTATCCATGAAGGCCTGAAGAGAGCCCTGAAAGTTGACTCCATTCCCCATCATACTTTGATAAGCCCGTCCCAGGTCTGAAAAACTGGCTGGGCTGTCCCCTCCAGTGACTTGACCTTCAGGGGTCTTCATGCTCTCAGAACTGGGCTCAGCCCCTAGTCCATGGCGGTCGCGCTCTCTCTCACGGTCTCTCTCTCTGGGAGAGAGCATAGCAGGAGTGGCCCACTGTGTAAGCATCTGGCCTCCTCTAAAATCAAGGCTGGATGGCATCATCCCTTTGAAGACCCCACGTAGAACATCAGGCCTTGCAAAGATGCCACTCCCACTGTTGGTCTTGCTGTGGTCATCTTTGTGATCAGAGGATGGAGGGTGGTTGGCAGAGGAGGCATTGCCATTCTGACGCTCACGGTGGTGACGCTCAAGGTGGTACTTAAGGGAGGCAGACTGGGTGCCAGCATAGTCACAATGAGGACATCTGTAGGGCTTCTCACCTAAAGACATCAAGATAGATCAAGTAAGAATACCAAATATTCAAATCTGCAGCGAATATAGTTGTTGTGAACAAAAAAATCTTGGTGACAATGTCTATTACAGTAGGTATCCAATATCCTATTCAACATTCAGTAGCCATAAGCCAACCATTCTCTGTGGAAGAGAGAAGGAGGAGTTTTTCTTTTTTTAATACAGGTTGATCCAGCTCCACCGAGTGAGCTATCACTCATATCAGCACCATAAAAAACACTTCGCCATATGGTGCCTTCAGTCCACTACAGAGATCATATTTTCAACTGACAACAAAACTGTCTGGATGTTATCTCTGTTCCTATAGGGGAGTACAAGTGAGTGGGGTCTGCTTGTAGCTATACTCTTTTGTTTCCAATCGGCCTTGTTCGTTGTCAGATCTCAACCTTGGTGGCGAGGTGGTGATTCCTTGAACATTTTCTGGAATTTATCATACAGATAAATCAAGCTCTGCAGAAGCTCGCGATTCCCTACAGAGTGTAAGCTTGACTGTTTAGCCCCAAAGTGCAATGGACAGAAAAAAAAAACTGCTATGAAACTGAAGCAAAATTTCTTAAGTCTGCATATGTGTAGCATATGATCCTCCTTCTTAAAAGGCAGCTTTAGATCAAGATTTAAGGAACGTGAAGGGTGGAATGTGCCATAAAAAAAGTATGTACAAAACATGATAGAATATACAATAGAACATTTGAAAATGGAAGGAATACGTCTGCATCTTAATATCCCATACATTCTGGCAGCCGTTATAAAAAGGTTAAAAAAAAATTAAAGCCATATTCTGACTTAATAAGCAATAAAGCCCAGAAAACATGGCTTGATTTCCTGAGGTACATTAGTGTTGCAGTTAAGAGAAAGAGTGCAGAGCTATGGAAAAAAAAAAAAAAGAAAAACAAATATAAAAAGATGTTTGTCAAGTACTGTGTTCATATGTCTTTGTGTGTATATATAACTATAAAAGGTTTAGATTATACACATGGAAACAATTTTTATCTGAGAAAAAAATGTTGCATTGTTACGCAAGACTGAACTGAATGATTTAAGTCTGGCTCTGTAGTAAATCATGGATATAATTAGCAAATGGCATACTGCTCAAGTAATTTATCATTATTTGGAGGGCACCATTCCAGAAAAAAAAAGAAAGACTCAAAAATCTGCAGACCTACAGAACACAGCTTACCAAAAAGGGTCACAAAAATATCACCTCAATACTTCATTGATAGAAGAGTTAAAAGAGAGGTGGGGGGGGGAAGAGGGGGTGAAAAAGAGAGGGAGAGCGAGAGTCATTTATTGCTTTACACTGGAGTGCGTGTGAGGCTTAAATTTAAAATAAACCATACAAGATGAGCTTTTAACCCAATAAGAGCTTATCCTCTGAGCAGGATAACAGGGACTTGGCCTGATTCAATAAGGAAATGTCCCTGATGCAAATGATCATTTTCAATTCCTTTAACTGGACAAAATGATATTCTGTGCCCAAAATTAGAGGCAATCTGCTAGGGTGATCTGCTTTTCCCCTTTTATTCCTTCCACCCAAAGCTTGTGTTTTAATTCATGACGACGCTGAGGCTGTCACTTGTTAAAGCACCATTATAAGGGAGAAAAATAGAAAGATGCGAATATTTTGTGCAATGTTACAATTAAGAACACTAGATAAATAATGGGTATTTATATAGACAATAAGCAAGTGCTCTCTCTCTCTCTCTCTCTCTCTGTCTGTGTGTGTGTGTCTGTGTATGCACACGCATGGCGTGTTCTTTGTGCACCATTTGGACTCAGTAAGACATCTGCTCCATCATACGTCAGGGGCATGTGTGACATCTGGGGAATATACTGTATCCTGCCTTGCAACATTACACACAATTTACTGCTAAAGGTCATTATGTACCCGTTAATCCACTTTTAATTGATATCCGCACAAACAGCACAACCTCTGAGAAACATAATGGATCGCCAAGGCCCAGAGGTAGAGGAATGATTATTTTTCATCATTTAAGATGAGGGAAGGCGGAAAAAAAAAAGAAGAAGAATTAAAAAGTTTTCTTTCCCAAGCTTTCGTTCACTGTTGATGGACTGTCTTAATAAAAATAGGGGAAAACACACATCAAATTGCCATCTGGTACTGTATGACAGACTTGATATAAATTACAGAAGCCTCTTGCTGAGAGTGGTACATATCATTTCAGAAGTTCATTTTGCCGGTTGCTCTTTCCACTTGAAGGAGTCCGGCTCAAACCGATTTCATCTGGATTTGTGCGATTTGTCACGACTCCATAGCAACCACGCAAATAAACACCCAGAGCCTCTACAGAAGGGCAATTAAAATAGTTAATAGATATTACATACTTTAAGATGGATTTCCATATGGCTTTATATAATGGTGAAAAGACAGCCAGTATAGTGCAGGGATGGAGAGATCGACTGGTCTGGAAAAATAACTGTCTTTTATGTTCGGGGGTTGTTTATCTATGTTAAAGACGCGGAGCCAAAAACATCAAGGTGCTCATGTTTTCTGTCAGTAAGTGTTGTTTAGTTTCTAAATTGTGCTTTACTGTAAGGGCTATTACTGCAGTTCATGCATTCATTTTAAAGAGAGCGGGAGAAAAAAAGATGAAGAATGGAGAGGAAAAAAGGAGCAGAAAAAATGTTTCTATAGACTAAATAATAATAATAATAATAATAATAATGATCATGTCTACCACTGAATAAACTTTCTTTGACACTGCTGTGAATCTCTAGACTGTCTGACCTTTGTAATTTACAGTGCTTACGGCTTGGAACGGTAGCAGCTGACCACACACCAGTGCTTAATCACTCTCATTCTCCTGAGTAAACTTTTTAAAATACTACTTGATACAACCATAAAACTCCAAAACTGCATCCAAGCCTCTTTTTTTTTTTTTTTTTTTAACTCTTGTCGAAAGGACTCGCAGAGGTTTTGTAACAAGTTAGCACGACTTGACCCGAGTGTCCCTTTTTTAAATAAAGGTGATCCAGTCAATAGGCAAGTTCTCCTGTGCCCTGAAGTTATGTGGAGCCGTTGTCAGGAGCGAGGACCTTTTTATTTTTTACCCACAGCTGCTTACTGCTAAATAGTGCCTTGTCCAGAAGGGGACAATCTGTGTCTCTAATTGCTGTCACTGAAGCCTAGATTCATTATGTGACTTTCCCATTAAAATGTGAGCATTAATTTGTATAATGAAATATCACCCACTGCAGTGTTCATTAGCTGTGGCCCCACACTGTATGCCGCACAATGTTAGCTACCTAGCAAACTGTGCTTAATTTCACTAATGGATATTTTCCCACTCACTGTTGGAGAGGAAATTAATACTGTAACATTAGCTCTTTAACTTTTGGAGAAATTTAAATTCACTTCATTCCTTTCAAGCCAGCGTTAGAGAGTCATTAATCTAACATTGTGTTGCACAATGCCTTGGTCCTCTTAGTAAGCAATGCCATTATGATGGGGGAACGCGGTACGGATCGAGGGTCATCTGCGATGCCCTTTGTGTCATCTGCATGTCTGATTCTTTTAAATCAAGCAGTGGATGTTTTGTCTAATGTCAGCGGGCTTTGTTCCCGTCCCTGATTATGATTAGGAGGGAGGAATTCGGGATGCAGGAGGACGCAGGGCGGTTGTTACCTGCTGATCTAAAGATCAGATTCATCACTTGTACAGGTAGTGAAAATGATTTAATGCTCCAGTCAGGATGTTTTGGAAATCAATTCTTTTTTTTCAGGCTTTTCCACTAGATTTATGTGTCGCGAGTGTGAGCGCGGCCGATTTGTTCGATGTAAAAGATTTCAGCTGGTCTTGTTTAACCAGGAGATTGAATGATTTTGATCTTCAGTTCACAGTATGTCGATTGGGTGGCATGTCATTAATCAGATCATATGCACAGCTATTTAGATTTTGATTAAGGGAAGGAAAGGGGGGAAAAAAATCTTTATTTGCGGTATTGATTCATTCCAAACTTGGACCATGGGGGTGAAAACTTTATGACAATTTTATATCCAACATGGTCACACATCTTGCAAACAAATCAAGGCTGGTGTAAACTGCAGCATCGGCAGACTGTAAGGACGTCAGTAGTGTAAACACGCACATACAGTACACAGACACACACACACACACACACACACACACCAGGCTGCCTGGTGAGTTGAGTGAGATGAGTGAGTTGAGTGAGTGAGTGAGTTAACGGAGCTGCGGGACGAGGGCCTCTGCTTCCTCTTCGGAGAAATATGGCCCTACTGGGGACCCTTACCCTCTTCTCAAAGCATGCATAACTCAACCTCCCTGAGCTAGAAACATATTTCCCAGCTCCGTGCCCTTGCTCCCTCCCCCCTGCTTATAGGGACATAACTGTGCTGCACCGAGACTTAAAGCAATCCGTCTCCACGAGCCCAGAAGCAGCTGACTCCAACACTTCCCTCGGACCTGCCTGTCAACGGACCTCCCTGACACCACATTTCCTCATTGCTTCACACTACTAATTCATCCGTATACAATTTCTCTTCATGGTTCTGTTCTAGTGCTACTTTTTGATATTTGAGACTAGTATGAAGTTCTGTTATAAACTTCCTTATATTTTATACTAAACACTGTGTCCGCAGCTGCACGCTGACAGCTTCGTGACGGCTTTAAAAAAAGGGTTACAGAAAAAAAACGATACCATGTTGGCTGCACGGCCTTGGCCTCTGTGCATGTGTGTGTGTGTGTGTGTGTGTGTTTAAGCTTTGAGGTGTAATCATCAGCTCCACGGCTAGACGTGCCATACAATCAGGCTTTAATTCCCCCAGAACAGCAGGGCTATGTGCTTCTTATTAAGTGGGACGAATACTATTTGGGTGGTCTCCCTTCTTCCTTGTAAGCGCATACCAAAAAAATAACAACCATCAATTTCCTGAACCGAGAGCCATTTCCATTTTAAGTTAGAGCGAGAGTGCAAGCTGTCCTCAAAGCACTTGTTGAATAGTTTTCTCTTTCATTATTTTATAATTTTTCTTTTTTTCTTTTTTTTTTTGCATGGCCCTCTCCAGATGACGTTTTAAAGGTATTGAGGCAAGCCAAAGCAGTAAAGTAACTAAAGAAAAAAGTATTTAAAAGGGAAAAAGCCTACATATGAGTTATGAGTCTACAGATGGTTGATTATATTGCGCTGAAAGGAAGAAAAAAAAAAGAAAAGGAATTTATTGTGCTCATGATATGATATAGTTTCGCACAAAGTTTCTATTTACACTGTCTCATGATCTCTCTTTCTGTATCACACACACACAGACTCACTCACACTGGCAGTGACCTCGCAGTGCTTCCCTGTGTTAACTAGGACAAGCTGTGCAGGAGAGTAACTCTCAGCTTCGCTGTGGGCTACACAGCAGAATTTCACCAAACTCTCTACATCATTACTGTAAAAGTGGGAAAACTCCGTGTTACAAGCAGGAACTCCAGGGCATGTGAGCCGTGATACACTTCAGAGTAACATGACGAACCAAAGCAAATGGCTGTGGTGGGGTTTTTTTGGTGGGAAAAAAAAGGAAGATGGTGCGCCGTTGATGTAGATGTGATGTGAAGTGTGAATGAAATGTAGACAAATTGTTTCAGTGTTAAACAGATTTATTGGTATTGGACCTGAGAGTTTGGATTTTGACTTATACTGTATATATAACAATCCCAGGACAAGGGTTCAGCCTTGACTACAGACCCCCTGCCTTGGCAGTTTTTTAAATCCAGTTAAAAAAAAATAAAGCTGTGAAGAATTATAATCAACATGATTGACAGATAATGAGAAACGCCTCCTTGACCTAATTGGTTGGATCTTGGTGGTCCATTTTTTTTTTTTTTGTATTTTAAAAAACGTTAGACAGCTGCTAGCAAGGGTGGGAATTTGGATAGATAGATAGATAGATAGATAGATAGATAGATAGATAGATAGATAGATAATGTGTCAAAATGTTAGTTAAAAGTAGAAGTGTCTGGCCAAAATGTAGTCAAGGAAAAGGCAAAAATGTTGTTAATTTTTAATGTATATTTATTTAATGTATTCATTCGATGCAGAATATGATTTTTTTTTTCCTATGCTGATTGGTTTGTTTTGAGACCTTTGAGATTTGTAATGTGTGTACAAAAGAACTAAATAAATGAATGCAAGCTGTAAAAAGTATGTTTTTTCCCCCTCAAAAATGCAATTAAGCAATAGTATTCAGTTTCAATAACACTTGAGTACGGTATACAGTATAAACCACCAAATAATAATTAAAGTATGTAATAATGTTCTCAACTACTTTCCGTTCCTGGCTCCTAATACGTACGAACTTGGTCCACGGAAATATTCCAAAAACACTCACACATGGTGTAAAAGTGACAGGATTGTGTTAGACGTGATTGTGAGGTGTCTGCTTTCTTACCCGTATGTATTCTCAGGTGGACTTTCAGGTGATGGGAGGTGCGGAAGGACTTGCCGCAGTAGGGGCAGTCTTTCATGGCGGATCCCACGCTCCTCTCTCGGTGCTGGGTGGCAGGAGGGGGAACTGCTCCTGGTGCCTTCGCCATCTCATCTCCAACATCTGACAGAGACAGAGAAGGAGAATGAGAGAGAGAGAGAGAGAAACAGAGAGAGAGAGAGAGAGATGTAATTCGGTGAGTATTCAGTTTCACTTCAAACCAGCCACAAGCCACTCTGCTTTTCTTCCACTTGTTCATTTTTTTTCTTCTCCCGTCTTTCCTTCTCCTTTCAGCCTTTTTTGCTGCACAAATCTGCTAACACCACACAAAGTCAAACACATCAATGGGTTCACGCGCGCCACTTTTTTTTTTTCCTCGCCGCACTCTCCTCGGTCTGACAGAACGCTGACAGTTCAGAAGCTTTTCAGGTTGCTTTAGAGACGTCGCCCTGACGCCCTCCCCTACGTACACACTCCAATTCTTCCATTTTATCCCTCCTATCATCATCTTTACCGGGTAGCATATGGCGGATTGTGTCAAAACGAACAATACGGGAAAGGAAACAGCTATGTCAGCAGTTGGTCTGTGCCTTCGTGTTGCGCCCTGGTTTTGACAGGTGACGTCGGCGGCGTGGCTGATAGGAGAGGGTGATAACGAAGGCCTCGCTCTGATTGAGCTGCTGTCACTACAATACTCTAAACGTGTCAAGACCAACAAGCCCAGGCTCGGAGATAATTAACCACGCTGAAGTGAGTTATTACAGGAGATGTTGGAATGGTACAGGAGATTATGCTGAGGTATTTGCACATATATTTGCACATATGCTCGGAATTATTATCCCGTATTAGATCACGAGTTCATCTGAATCCTCGCACACGGCGGGGTTTGGCTCCTGACCAGCCACAGAAAAGTACGTAGCATAACTCAAATCAGAACATTTCAGATCTGCTGTTTTTTCCTTACTTTCCTATTGTAACTTGAACTACAGAAGTACTAATGGAAGTGAAGTAAAGTTTAAAAGGCCAGCTTTCCTCAGTTACTCGGCGCTACCTGATACGATACGTATGCGAGGATAGAAAAACGGTCTAACCCACTTAGACAAACGTTCTGCACCATCTTGTTTTTTTTTCCAATAATCTTTCCATTTCTTTATATTTCTTCTAGCGCTTTTTAAAAATCAAAGGAGATTTAGGAAGTTAAAAGAGAAAGGATGAAGTCAGCATTCTCTTCCACTCTTGTGACTGATCACGTGCCTGTGATTTGCTTCCCTCGCTTTGCCTACACACATTACATTGTACAGCATGCCCCATTTTTTGACCCAAGCATACACACAATGATACAAACACCTACTCTGACCTAGTTCGAGTTTGTATCCTGATAAATTAGCTTTAGTGACAAGTGTGTGTGTGCAAGTTTTTTTTTCCCTTCTTTTGGAGAAAGCTACAAGAAGGGAGGTCAATTCACAACGAATCTACTGAACAAATTACAAAAAAGTACAACAGTAGCAGATTCTAAAACTTTTCCTCTACTCGTTTTAAAACGGCTTTAAAAGCAACTGCACGACACACACACAGACAAACACACACACACACACAGTACAAACACAACCAGACGGCCCGACAGCGGTGTCTTTAATCAGCTGACTGCTTCCCGTCTTTTAATATGGCCGTTCCAATTACTGTAAAATTCATCCTGCACCGTATAACCACAAATATTGACAGTTTATTGCACAACACATTTATGACATTTGAAGGTCACCCCATATATTACGCTCCATCCTTCTGCCCAGGGTGTCTGCAACACAGAGCTTCCCGATAACCCCCCACCTATAACTATTTTCTCTGTATTGATTTTCCATTTCGCATCCTCTTTTTATGCAAAGCGTGAAAAAAAAAATCGGTAAGAGACACACACAATATTAAAGTATTCTTCATCATTTCTGCCCATCAGGTGTCTCAGTGTGTGTGTGTGTGTGTGTGTGTGTGTGTGTCACAAGCCGAGTATCGGCTTCATATTTTAAATTGCTAATATGTACAAACAATACGTCTCGAGGGTGAGTTTTGTAGACGCCGAACCACAACAATCGTATTGTGAACGTATTGTGCTTTAGAGACGTTTACCATCGATGTAATCAATTGTACTTAAGGAACAATATAAATGGAATTTATAATGATTCATCATATACAATTAACTCGTTCGTGCGTACTGTAGATCAGAAACGGTATCGAACGGTCAGGATTACACTACACACTCCTGAGGTTGACGAGTGACTGTTGAGTCGTAGTATTCTTTTCAGATGAGATACTGTATCTGGACAGTGCTGAGGTGTGAAGTGTGTGTTATGCTCCGTACTGGGCCTGCACTAATGTACTACAGCAAACTGAAACAAAGAGCTGGGATCAGACCAAGGGCCAGTGGCATGAGCCATCTGGGAGGAGGAGGAGTATCAGTCACTCACCCTGCTGTCTGTCTCGTGTCTCACACACACATAGGCACATACACACTCTTCAGCTACTCATCAGCTACCACCAGGGTGTGTATGTGTTTACTGTAAGAGAGGATATGGACTGTATATGGATTTGCATCTGTGTGTGTGTGTGTGTGTGTGTGTTACTGTTTGAACGTGTTTGTATGTGTGCATCCTCTGGAGTCCCTCCAGATGGACCACACCCTGTTCCCATTAATGAAAAGAAAGACAACAAAAACAAAAGCTCTCTCTTAATGGTACTTTCCCAATCACACTCGCCACACCAAATCAGGTTGTCGTGCGGTTTTGATTGCTCTCGTATCACTTTCCGGAAATTTAAAAGAAAAAAAAATAAGAAAAAAAAGGAAAGAGAGAAAGAGAGAGAGAGAGAGAGAGAGGGAGGGAGAAATATAAAAAGACAAAATGCCTCTCATCTCCATTACAATAATGTGTCACGTGTCTCAGTCAAAGCCATTGACCTCTCTTACAGGAGTCTGCGCAAGACAGTGGGAGAAAGGTAACAGAAACAAAAAATGATAAATAATAATAAGATGGAGACAGATATAAAGAGAGTGCTAGACACAGATAGATAGAAAGAGAGAGAGATAGCGAGAGAGAGAGAGAGAGATATACAGAGAGAAAGGGGTAAATGTGATGACATCATTTGAAAGGCATTAGGCTTTTAAAAATGCACCCGGGGGGAGTTGATTTCCTTACGCCGAAGCAACACAACACCATCCGGCTGATGCGCGCACTACACGCTCTTTTTTGATTTGGACCCGTGCCATCTTTGTGAACGGGCTGGTTCAGGCGAGTTAATCAATTTGAGGTTTAGTTACACTGCTGAGGCTAGCATTCTAGCGGCTGCTCGAAAAAGTAATCGGAACTCGCTGAATTTATTAACCAAACACCAATTATCATTAAACACCACTGCATTATCTCTTACTTTTACTACCTGACAAGGACTACTTAATGAAATTTTAGATTAAAGTTATTTAGCCGGCTGATTTATGGTGGTCGAAGTTCCTAATGCAGTCTCGCGGCATGGATCCCAGCTTAGGCAGATTTTATTTTTTTAGGTGTATGCCAGCAAATCCTTCATTGGTATCACAACAACGAAGTCTTTTGCCCAGAAAAAAGCACTGCAGTCGAATTGCCAGCGTTGGCCGTGAAAGGAGCAAACCAAAAACCCTGACCGGGGTGTCAATGAGGAAATAAATTCATAAAACATAATGGGAATTTAAATAATAAAAAATAAATAAAAAACTGCCTGAATTTAAAAAAAAGTGTTTGTCCCTGCTCTGTTTGTGAGATGAAACAGCCGCAAAATGTGTTACATATAAGGCATGTGGGTAAACAGGGGCACCAGATGTTCTTTGATGTTAATAATGGCATTTATTATTAATATTAATTAGACTGCATTCAGCAATACATTTGGGCCATTTCCAAGTCAATTAAGCAAAATGGCATTCGGGAGATGTTGAAACGACATTTTAAGGCAGGTGTTCAGCGGTCCCCTAATAAAACATTTTCGCAGCGACTGAAAAACAACCCATTTTCAGCAGATTTTCTTTTCTTTGTCTGCAGGAGAGTCGTGTTTTCTTGCTCCAAGCGCAAACATATTTATAAAAAAAGAAAAAAAAAAAGCAGCTTCATTTTAGTCATGAACAGTTTTGCCCTGAAAAAACAGACATGTTTTTATGTTCTAGGTATGCCATTAAACACGAATTCACATGAGGTGATGATTCTTAACAAAAAAAAAAAAAAAAAACACACACAAACACACACACACACACATATGCACACACATACACACTGAGACACCTGATGGGCAGAAATGATGAAGAATACAAAATAAGAATGTTTAATTGTGTTCACTGCTGTTTCAATCTAGTGGTTATGTGCGGCATCATTTTGACAGCTTAATTCTAGGTTATAATATAACACTCCTAGCCAAATCGGCATGATCTGGGCACCAAATGCCATACACATGGCCCGTACACACTGCTCTATGGCACATCAGCCTAAAAAACTAATTACTCAACACATGGTAGCGGAGTCGCAGCGGGGAAAAGCTCAGCTGTCTATATGATTCTTATTCCGCGTCTAAATAGAAATATAGACATTAAGACACAGACAGAGAGACGGTTACACAGAGATATGGAGTTGTAATGCTTTCTCTACGTTGTGTAATCAGACTTTAAAGAAGGGCTCTGCTGCACATGCTACTTGCAAGCTAGCGCCGATTTGGCAGGAAGGCCAATTTTTTTTTTTTTTAAAGCTCGGTGAGGCTCGACCATACAATGGTACATTAACAATCTGTGCATTCATTTATCAGCCGATGCGTTTTTGGACTGTGCGTTTATGGCGCAGTGCACTTTTCATCGCTGAAAATTAATGAACATGCCTCCCCTCGCAACAAACATGCACCTGTGCCGCCGCGATGCTAATCACAAACATTTATATTTATTAGCGACGGGCTGAGCGAAAGTGGGATTATAAAAGGAGGAGGGAAGACTGTCCTTTTTCTGCTCGCTGAACAGAACGGCACATTTCTCTTTTTTAGAGCACATTTGTTCTGCCTGCTAGTAGAGGGGGGTCAGGTGAAATTAAGCTTCAAGCATTCTGCCTTCGATTGCGAGGAATTAGAAATCATTCATGCCTTTACAAGCTTGACTGAATTCACTCTATCAATAACACTGCTTTCGATGCAGTTTTAATAGGACGCATAAAACACCGCGCTCCAATATGAATCGTTATCTCTCTTTTTCACGGCGCAGTCAGAAAAACCTGACCACGATGTCTCAAGGTCTTCGTAACACACCCCGTCCGAGCGGCGTGAGGCCGCGCACCAGCAACAAACAACATGACATTGTCTCAGGAGGTCAGCGAGGTGAAAGTAGCAGAACCGTGCAAATGAGCCACATTGACAGCGCTCCTGACCATAGAGGACCCCCCCCCCTCCTCCTCCCTCTCCATCGCTCCTTCTCTCTCTCTCTCTCACTCTCGTTTTCTCTCTCTCTCTCTCTCTCTCTCTCCTGTGCACCCACCCCACCAACCACCCC
>JAQMYJ010000023.1:8992460-9004050 GCA_030014305.1 Clarias laeviceps | reverse complement strand
TTTCTCTCTCTCTCTATCTCTCTCTCTCCTGTGCACCCTCCCTCCCTCCCTCCGCTAGTGACAGAAGGTGCGCCTCTCCCTCTTTAAAGGCGAAGCCTCTGCCGAGCTGGGGGAACAGGAATGGTGCCATAACTTTCCGGCTGGCACGCGCCCATCTTTGTTTTCTCCTCTCGAGTTGCTTTCAGGCTTCAAAGAGCAGCAAATTTATGAAAAAAAAAGAGGAAAAAAAAAAACGAAAGTAATAAACAAGTCCTGGAAAAAAAAACAGAAAAAATGAAAAGAAGGGTTGCTGAGGAGGCAGTGAGGTCTCACTAACTGTATTATTCTGCAAGGTGATCAAAGCGTAAAGCACAGAGGGGAGGAACATGAGACCAACGCTGGCCCGATGCGGGAACGCTGGGGGTTTTGCATGATCAGGACCCGTCCTAGGTATGAGTGGGCACGGGCGAGCCCCGGGGGCGGGCATCTCATAAGGAGCTCTGCTTCACTAGGGCCGGCTGCTCTTAATAGTGGTAAATATTCATCGGGTGCTGACTGTTTTGGCAGGAAGGAAGTGTTTATCATTAGTGAAGCATGAATAGATTCGGTCTGCATGGAGACGATGTGATTTCTGTGGATCGGTTGTGCAAATCGGCTTCCTGATTTAATTCTACCAAATTAGAATCTACATTTCTTATGTACATCCCTGTGGCCGCAGTGATATTAATAAACATTAAAATGACACGAATAGAACGGCGGACTCATCTGCTGCTGTGCCTTTAAAACGCTTTAAAGAGTCGACAAGGAAAGGGAGAAAAAAAGAAGAAAAAAAAAAAAACACGTTCTCGCCTGACATTGATTTCCTATTCATTTTTCTAGCTGGCCAAATCAACAAGTACAACAGGCAATCATAAAGCTGACTTACAGATCCATGTCCAAGGCACAGCTACAGCACCCTTCTGAATCCATTACCTTCACTGTAAAGCCATTAGCTTTCAAAAAGCATCACTCCTCTTCTTTCATTGCTTTAATGCGAATTAAAAGAATGCAGTGGTACTCTGAGAAAAATTACCATAAGGGTTATGACCTGACGCACAATAGAATTATAAAACCAGACACCAAGACAGACTGTTTCTGTTACGCTGATCCGATGAACACCTTAAAAAATGTAACAACCTCCCGGACTTTAATATGTGGCCTTAAACAAAACCCTCTTTTCTTACAGCAGATCTCGTATGTGTCTTCCCCCCACGTTGAGCCATGGGGCCTATAAATTGTACAGCCAAGGACGTCCGCTGTTTTACTCATATATGCGCTTGTCCAGTGCCTCGGAAAAATGAAATAAAACGATTTATCATGCCAAACACAGCGGTATGAGCAGCTCAGAGTCAGGCTGGAACATGAGCCCGTCTCGACGCCGCTTCTTTTTCTTTATCCTCAATATTAGATATCATTTATTTAACCCACATTAATCTGAGCGAAGTGTCTAATGAAAGTTTTGCAGAACGTAGACAAGGAGTAAAGTAGCTAAGAACAGCCTGGTAGGCGGATTTCTGAAAAGGGTGATGATTGATAAAAAAATGAAGCGCGCGGTGCGAAAGCCGATAACAGCTTCATAATCACGCGTGTGAAAGCATGTGTGTGTTTGTGTAGATGTGAAATGCGGGTTCGTTCGAGATTCGGTCAATTTCCCTACTGTAACAAAACGCATCTCCAGTGTATGTCATATTTACCCGGGATCGCTCCTTCTCACTCGTAGCTAAAAAGAAAAAAAAAATAGATCGGTGTGATGATTTATTTGTGTTTGTATCTCATCCCCCCCTTCACAACCTTTCTGTTTCCACCACGCCTCCTCCCACAGCTCCCATTCCTTCCAGTTTGCTGTGCGTCACCCGTAACACATGTCTGTGAGAGAGAGAGCCCGCTTCTATTTCCTCCACAGCCGGAATGTTAATTTGTTATGAAGGTCATTGACAGAGAGTAATAATCACCATTGGGGATCTAACAATTTGCCATTTCTGAACATTGCGGCGCAGATGACTCAACTATTAATAGACCACTGCCCCGTCTTAATATGACTAAAAACTATCGCGACGATTCCACGGGCCAGAAAAGGCAGCCCTTGTGTCTTTATTTCTCATCGTCTGTTTTATCTGAGTGGAGATATCTGACATTTGGAGCGAATTAATGTGAACCTAAGTCTGCTGAAAAGCATCGTATGACAGGATATTGAAAATTAAATCACATAGAGAAAAGGCTTCTCATTTCTGATTTTTTTTTTCCCTCTCTTTTTTCTCCCTCCCTTTCGCTCTTTCTCTCCTTCTCTCTCTCTCTCTCTCTCTCTCTCTGTCTCTCTGTAAAAGACTGTGTTTGTACAATACCACCAACATGCTGACACTTAAGCACGACCCGAGATTCCATTATATGGATCCGATGCGGCGAAATGTTTACAACTAAACAATAACAGTTTATTTCAAAACTCATTTACCGCCGGCCTCGCCGTTGCCAGCACATTCAGACATATGTGTCGGAATTCGTCGGGCGAACAAAATAATTCTGGCCGGAGCTATTTTTATCAGACACCCAGCATTTGTTCGTTTTAAATGATCAGCATTTATGGAACGGAGCGAGCAAGTCGAATCCTTTATCTACACAGCCTCAACATCTCAAGACTAATTACAAATTAATCTGAATCTGTATATCTGCACTAAGAGGGCAATAACTCAGCACGCTAAGATCTATCTCTTATATATTTATAAATATCCTCACATGGCAGCATTGGAAGGGATGATCGTGACATAATTGCCTCGCGTCTATACCCATGCAGGGACATCAAGGCCAGAGATTGCGAATATTAATAACTGATCATTAGCTCGATAAGTGTGTGTGAGCTCAACTTTTGGCTGATTCCATTACGGCTGATCCTGGGGGCCGAGGAGCAGCCAGGCGAAGGTCACATGTGTCATAACTAACTCTCTGTCTTTACTAGATGACTGGATCCAAGAACAATTAAAAGCGGAAAACCGTCTGATCGTCGGGGCGGGTTTCCAAAATTTGACATCGTGGAGGTTATTTTATTTTTAATCAGGAATCTTACTCCAGTAAATGTGCATAGTAAATCACAGGTCGGTTTGGCGGACTTTTCTACTTTTTGATTGAAAACTTGTATAGATGCTGTAGTGGCTGCACTATTACACAGATCAAACTGGCATCCAGGAGATTATTTTCCCAGTCAGCTGATCCAGGCACCTGCGATACCTCGTCACCCGGACATGTCTGCTCTGTCCGACCCCTCCCGTGCTCGTACGCTGCGGTGAACCTCTGGGCACCTTGACTGCTGTTAACTGCTTGTGGCACGAGCGAAGGAAATGGGTCATTAAATGAAACGAGCCAGGGCCAACCTCCCAGACTCCCAGAGCTGTTTCCAATCAGATAGCTTCCTTTAGCAGGAGCCAAAGTCTCACACAGCATTAGCGTCATTAAAGGGCCCTACACGCTCTCACTCCTTCTCTCCCTCTCTCTCTCTTTCTTTCTGCCTCTCAGTCTCTCGGCCGCTGCCCCTGCTAATGTAAGCTTCACTGGGCATCTTCCGTCAAGGTAAATACTTCAGAAAAATGCCGTCCGTAGCAAAGAGGCGCCATAGCGTGTCAGACACTCATTTGACAGTCCTTCATCTTTCTCTTTCTTTCTCTCAGACTATCAGTCTTCTTTCCCTACTTTTACCTTTCCACACACACACACACACACACACACACACACACACACACAACGTCCTCCTGGAAGTGTATGTGTGGCAAGGCTTTCTGATGCGGCCCTATATTTATACGACTGAAAATAGAATGAGTCCTCGCTGCCAATCAAAGCGCAAAATATGTACCGGAGAAACACATTATCGCAGACGTTGAAACTCGCTCGCACTTGTTGCCTCCGTGTCTGTGTATCCCTCCTTTCGCTTTCATTTTCGGGAATGATAAATGAACCGTGCGCGATTCTCACACCTGTCCTAGCATCCTTTCCTCACCACCACGATAAGGGATTTCATTAACGGCAGAACGTTTGGGCTGAGGGAAACATAATTGCTTGGCTGTTGTTGTTGCCTCCACCGACACCCTAATTTCCTCCTTCCCTTACTCTTGACTGTTAAGTGATCATTATATCAAGAAGCGACGGGAGCAAGGTTAAAATATCGACACGTGTTCCAAACCGAACTTGGGATTTGTAACGTTGCATAAAAGCGAGGAAGGACCACTTAAAAAAAAAAAAATATGAAGAAGGGAACAAAAAAAAAAGTATAATGTGGTAAGAGAATGACAGTGGAAGTGAGAGATAAGATCAATTGAGAAAGATCACAGCATTCGGTAATGATTTAAGCGCTCAGACCGCTCCCTCTAATAGTCCTTGATGGATAACTGTATGAAAAAGATACATAATTTTTGACTTGCCATTTACACAGCATTGCACCTGAAAGCCGGCTGGAATAATAGACAGTTTAAAATGTCAGGGAACTAACTAAGAAAGAGAGACGGATCGGCCAGCAGAATCTTAATTAGGAAAGCCAGCTAATGGTCCTGGCAGCTCAAGAGGGAGGAAAGAGAGAGGGAGATAGAGAGAGAGAGAGAGAGAGAAAGAAAAAAAAAGAGCGGTTAGAGAAAGGAAGTGCTCTTCTGAAATACACAACACTTCCCAGGAATACTTTGGACCAATTAGCTTAGGCCTCTTCTCCTCATTTGTAGTTCTTTTTTCTCCCCTCTTTCTCTCTCTATTCTTTACCCATTTATATGTTTTTTTTTTTTTTTTTTCCAAATGGCTGACCAGTCACATTGCAAATATATATCTAGTTGTGAACCCCATCAAGAATACGCTCTGTCTGGAAACGCATGTATAGGATTTACCTATCTATCCCTGAGCAGACCTGCGTGTTGAGCGCCAGCCAGAAGCGCATGATTGTGTTAATTAATCTGCCATTGTGAGCAGAGGGAACAGCTGCAGTGGCTCTCGTGGCTGCGTTGTCAAAGCAAAACAATGCTGTGTTAAGCTTCCCCCGCTGAATCTTCCCATTACAAAGCAGCTCCAATACAGGGGCTAAATTCATAAAAAAAAATTAAAACAAACCCACAGATCAATTTTAACCAGCGCTAATGTCTGACCTTTAAAGGGAAAGGGGTTTATACATGCTTCATTCCCGGCTTGAAATATGGTCAGATATGTGACACCTAGAATTTAAGCCAACACCTTGGGTTTTGAAAACAGAAAGACTTGGGGAAGGGAGGAAGACGCGGGGTGTGTCGCTATACAGAGAGGGAGAGGGAGAAGCCAAAGAGGTCTGATTTCTTAAACAGAGACAAACAGAAGAGCACCAGGATTCACCAGCTGGGCGCTGGTATTTTAAAACAATACGTCTAACGCGATTAGGAGGCAGCCATCGATCTCTGTTATGTGGATTTAATTTACGAAGGGAAGAAAGCAAAAGAGGATGGGGAGGGGTTCGAAGGGAAGAGAGAAAAAAAAAACTCTAACGGTTTTGGATACACTTGTAAAAAGTGAGCAAGGTGTAAAGGGAAGAAATGGGAAGAACAGAACTGATTACAAACTATACTGTGAACGCATATGAATTTGTTGGAATCAACGTCTTTATAAAGTTAAAGAAATCGGGAAACAGAAATAAAAGTGCCGCTTTCCATATTGTTTCCTTTAGAGCTTTAAAGACATAAATGTGATAAGTTAGGATGTGATGTGTGACTGAGGAGTTTGTGCACTATTTCGATCAGGGACTTGTGCAGGGTTGGACTGACGCTCAAACTTGGAAGGAAAGACGGTGTGGAGATTCTCTGGAAGAGCCATAGGGGGGGAAAGATGCCGCTTTCTAGTGCACTGGTTTCCAGAGAGATAACGATGCGTCTCGAGAAACTCATGCGGCTCCCTGGACCTCGACCCACTCACTGCAGTGGGAGACCGTCTGTTTAGGCGAAGCCCCTCCAAAAAGCCCACCATGTGTGCCAAGCATTTAAAGGGAAGGAAAAAAAAAAAAAACACCTCCCTATCTCCCTAAGGCTGATTCAAAGTGCTGCTCTCTGTTTAACCAACATCACCTCGAGTTGAGAAAGAGGACACTGCATGGCAGGAAGTAAAACCTTTTCCAAAATGCACACTTGAATCACACTCCATGTATGATACTGCAGTGACACAGTCAAGTGAGCGTCTTCAATGCAGATTTAGCTACAGGAGTTGGTTGCAGTTACTGTATGCATGCAAGTAAGAAGATTTGCTTAATTTATCAAAGTTGGGAACAGTAGCCAATGAATACTCTCCTGTGCTGCTGCTTGTGTGTGTGTGTGTGTGTGTGCGTGTGAGTGTATGGCAGAGACAAGCTGAAGGAGGATTTTCTGAAAGCTTGCAGATGGAGAACGATGCCATGGTGTGAACACACGTCTCCAAAGTGTCGCTTGCTCGCCCATCTCACCTGTCCGCCAGGCAGCGTCACGGCGAGCCGTCAGATGCTCCACATACCGCTACAGTAAGCATGAGATAAGAAAAATCTGACTGTTAGCGCACGTTTCCGTCAGATTTTCAGCGTTTCGGAAGGCACCCGGTAACCTTTCGCCCATGAATCATGGCTGTGTCTTGTGCTGGATTATCGTGATAAGACGTGCACCGGCCTAGTTTACATCATTCACGTAACATGTAACATGTTTTCAGCTCGGGATCTGTCAAAGACATTTGGAAGCAGGATATGTTGACTTAAGATCTGTGCCTACACCAACTTTTTTTTTTTTTTTTTTCATGTCTAACCATGCCGAGCCTTGTGGGGAGTAAAAATAAACTTTATCGAAATAGATCCTCATTGACATGGTGCCATGTTCAGGCTGTGAGCAGCTTGTGTCTCATAAACATAATTCAGAAACGTCCTCCAAACTTTTTTTTTTCCCTCCTCTTTTGAAAGTTCGAGTTTTTCCTTTTTCATCCCCACTTCCCTTCTATGTTAACTAGCATGAGAAAAAGAAAAAAAACACCAGAATCACAAAGGTAAAATCCCAACCGATTCAGGGGCTGTAGTGAAGGGCCATGAGGAAACCTGCTTTGATGATCTTTCATGAATCCTCAACCCTGCGTCTAATGGGAAATACCTGTTCCTGGCAGAGGGAAGTGCTTCGGCTGCGCGATTACACCTCACCTGCAGCCAGAGCCAGGAGAGAGGTGGCATTTAGGCGCTCGGTCCCCAGCGAGGAGCTCACGGAGCTCAGCCGTGGTTTTAGCCACGTTGAGGGAGCGGGCTGAGCCGCAGCACTAAACCCCCACTAAAACCTACTGCCTCTGGGGAAGAGCGCAGAAACTTCTCATAAGCCTGCTGCTAAAACACCCAAATCTCTACAATAATGGCCCATGGGTACAATCAACAAAATGTCAGGGCCTTCAGATAAAAAAAAAAAAAAAAGTTGCATCTGTTTTTTTTTTTTCTTCTTCTTCTTTTTTTTTCTGCTCACTAATATCTTAAAGCACAGTGGGCCTTAGGGAGAAAAATTAAATAATTTAAACTGTATGCTTTATTAGAATTAAAATGACCCATTTATAAATTTGAAACAATACTAATTATGAGTTTCCAAATTTAAAATATGTCTGATTTTTTTTTTTTTTTTTAAACCTTCATTAAAATTTGTATTTGTTTTATTCAGGGCTGAATTTTGGAAAAGCACTGTACTGTAGCACAAATACAGTTCTCTCTCCCTCTCTCTCTTTCTCTCTCTCTCTCTCTCTGTCTCTGGCTTCTCCCAGGTACAAACAAAACTTTAGAATACTTTTTTTGCAAGCATGGCCCTTACTGATGAAAAAAAATTATTGATGCGTTGGTGCAAATCAAATGGTTTTTGTGGCTTTTTTTTTCTATATTTCACATCTTTTATTCAGTTTGTTTCAATACTTATAGTTGCTATAAGATAGATAATGGCTCGGGGATCAAAGGGAAAGAATATCGAAGCAACATTTAGGTCCTTTTCAAATGGATATGAAATCCTAGAGAATAAAAGGTGGTTGCAACAACAGGGTTATTATAAATCAGTGTTGCAACCTTTTTTCCCCCTTACACTGCAAACCTATACTGTACGATTCTCTCCCATGTATACGACTTTATCCCTTTTTTCTATATCTTCCATTTAGTTTGTTACAATACTTACTGTATACAGTAGTTGCCATGAAATGCAAGAAAATCAGGGATCAAAGGAAGACCCTGAAATAATATGGAAGCAACATACGGAAGATCAGGTCCGTTTCAAATGGATATGAAATCCTTAAGGATAAGAGGTGGTTGCAACAACCGGGTTATTATAAATCAGTGTTGCAACCTTTTTTTTCCCTCCCCTCACACTGCAAACCTATACGACTCGCTCCCATGTGAGACACGCGTGACATTTAAAGAGCTAGGGAGAAGTTAACCTCATCACCTCGGCTTCTGTATTGCCGTTTCTGGTTTAAGGCTCGTCGGATCAAAAGAGGAAAAAAAAAAGAGGATGTTACCTGATCATGATAGAGAAGGATCAGGAAGACTTGCTGTTTTACTCCAGCTTCCTATAGGTGCGAAAATACCTACTTAATGGTAGTAATGCGTATTTAAATAAACGGGAGGGAAAAAATACAAAACAAGGAATGATCACGGGAGGCACGGTTCATACAGTGTGCTTAAATAATTACTAAAGTGTGAGCTTAATGATGCCCACACGTTCAGTCAGGGTATGTAAAGAGGAAGACGGAGCACAGCTGTAAGATTTTGCACTGTTCTTTAGTTGCTCTGCTGTGAATTAAGTCTGTTTGCTATTTTGTAAACACGCGCGCTAACAGCTCTTTTCACATGAAAGTTAAAGTCAAATAACATATGCTATTAACAACAACAATAGGTGTTAACCGACTAAATTGCAATTGCGTTAGATCTTATACAAACAAACACCAAGCTTTGTTACCAAGACAACTGAAACAATGCGATTCCCGTGGCGCTGTCAGCGCTGCCACTTCTTGCCGCCGATGTGTGAAGAACTGTAACAGGCATAGTGTGAGATTTAAAGCAAAATCAAAAAAAAAATAAATAAATGAAAAATGAAAAAAAAAAAATGCAATTAGCATTCTTGCTATAGTAATGTAGTGCATTTAGGCAGATTAAAAACAGAAGAAAAAAAAATCCTGAGGGGCAATCGAAATGTTTTTTTTTTTTTTTTTTTTTAACCAAGAACTGGGAACGATTGAACTTTCAGCTCAACCATATTTTTTCTTTCTTTCTTCTTCCTCTCTTTTTTTTCTTTCTTTCTTGTTGCATTCCAGTGTCGCGAAATGAATTCAACTCCAAACCTAATTAATCCACAAAGGTTTCATGTCTTAATCCCCAAAGTCAAGGGGGTTATTGTCCTCACAAATGAGGTCAGTGTTTCTCCCAGTGGAAATATGGGAACAGCAGTGCAACTATGAGAGAGAGAGAGAGAGAGAGAGAGAAAGAGAGAGAGAGAGACTTCTTCTCCTCTTGAATACAGTGGGACTTACAGAGATGTCGACACAACACTTAAAGGTGTAGACCTCGTCCACTTATTTTCGGTCTAGATTGAGAAACAAGGTTCAGGACCATACACCGGCACGAGGACACAAATTACGCGAGGGATGAGTGTTACCACTCAACAAGCAGACCTTCGTAACCTCCCCTTGTCAGAATCCTTGTTTCCACGGTAATCGTCACTAGGGCAGATTTCTACGACTTGGACGCTAAGAACTCTGGTGTGACACATTGATGACAGTGATAGATTTGTCATCTTTCTAACACAACACACTCAAGCCCACTCTGTAGCTGCACTGCTGCAAGTGCAGCCTTGCCAATGGATGAGAGATGAGCTCTATGACCCTTGGAGGCTTCACCAAAGCCTGAGGGAACGATCGAAGGAAATAACCAAGAATCAGTGACCTCCGACGAGACGAGGCCAGCCAATGAGATTTCAAACTCCAAATGGCAGGCAACAGGCGTATGAAGGGTGAGCGTGGCGAAGCCGACTCAACAGCTTGGAGAAATCTGCCATCTATCGCTATGTACAGTAGCATAAACCCGGGGTAAAAGGAAAAAAAAAAAAAAAAGACAGAACATACTGTAAAGGCAGCGTTTCAAATTGGCAAAAAAAGAGACCACCACAAACAGAACAAAGAGCTTCTCTTCTACCCACACTAAGTGGAGGCTCCGTATGAACCCAACATACCACACAGTCTCATTAGCAAGAGCGCCGCTGTTTATGATTACCCATAATTACCAGCACTCGAATGAGACCTAAGAAGAGGGAAAAAAGAACATAAGAGGAAGGAGAGGAAAGGAAAAGAAAAAAAAGAAAAAGAAACAAGAGACAGGGGAAGAGAGAGACTAAAAACTAACACAACTGTAATCTATCACACACTATTTTTCTTTTTTTTTTCTGTTTCATTTACTCTTTATTTCTCAAGTTCTTTCAAGAAAAAAAGGTTAACACTGCCATGACAACCTCTGCACTTGGCATTTTAGTTTAAACCGTCAGCGGGAATTAAAATCCGCAACCGTTCTTTTATTATTGTTGTTTTTTATGTTTTTTTTTCTACACAAAGTACGAATCACCTGTCAAAGTTGGTGCTTGTTGATTTTTATCAGACGGGTTATTACATTGCGAGAATGTGACAATTCAAAAGCCCGCCATCGTTCCATAACTTTGCCTCGGGGTGCCGATGCGGCATGATGGGATGTGAAACGGGAAGACAAAAAGCATACGTGCGTCCTGTTTGAGAGCGAGCGGCAGTCGTGCATAGTCAGGTTCAACTGCTATGCTCTCGTTTCCAACAACCTGCCAGCTAAACTAGGCTTTAAACTCTATTATTCATTATTTTAAACAGAGTTGGATTAAATAATTATAATAATAAATCTGTGCTTTAAAGAATGAGTTTTCCAGGATGTCATAAGTGATGCGTCATTATTTAATATGATTATCAAAGCACCAGCTCTCAGGCATTATGGCTTACACAGGACACAACAAGGCAACACATCTTATTTGAATGAAGTCTGCAATCAGAGGCAGGTTATAGGACTATGCTACCTGAGAGAGAGAGAGAGAGAGAGAGAGAGAGAGAGAGAGAGAAAGCTTATTCTTCTTTCCTATCACAGAGGATGTTCGGAGGAGAAAAAAGATTTAAAGGAGAAAAGAAAAAAAAAAACACAATTGTTTATTGATTTTATAATAGGCTTAGTGCCAGAGAAATAAAGAGGAGGTCAGCAAGCGAGCCCCAGCGTGAAGCAATGGCGTGACAAACATGAGCTTACATGCAGGTAACAAGGCCGAGTGTCAGAACGGTGAGATTACAGAAGGCTTGTTTCCCCTACAAACCACAAAATGGCACAAGATGGGTTACGGCTCTTGCGTTCTGTTTTACTGGATGCAGCCGTGTAATCATTTAATGCTTTCAGTTTGAAACAAAAAAACAGGACCAAAAAAAAGAAAAACAGGCAAATACAAAATACAGGTATTCATTATTATTATTATTATTATTATTATTATTATTGTCTATATAATATAGTGAAATTAATAATTGAATGAATTAATGAGGTAGTTAATTAATTTATTATAAATCCATG
>JAQMYJ010000023.1:8932898-8992360 GCA_030014305.1 Clarias laeviceps | reverse complement strand
TATTGTCTATATAATATAGTGAAATTAATAATTGAATGAATTAATGAGGTAGTTAATTAATTTATTATAAATCCATGCATTCATTATACAGTTTTCCATTTGCTTGCCTTTTCTTTCTTTTTTTTTTGACATAATGTGCTGCTCTTCTGGTCAGTGTGCCATCACGCTGCTGTTAACTTTTTTTTTTTCCTTCCCCACATGAGCAGAGTCAAAACTGCACGTTTAAACTTTGTATCTCTTCACGGTTAGATCTACATTGCTATCAGCTACAATTCAAATTAGGTAGAACATATTCGGATGATCTCCCATCTCTTCAATTAATGACTCAATTTCACCATCAGTCATCTTTGATTTGATCAACAAAACGAGTGAAAAATATCAGGTGAGCGACCTCTCTCTCTCTCTCTCTCTCTCTCTCTCGCGCTATCAACAAATCAGCCTGAGGATCTAAAGCCAGGATGCAGAAGGAGAGACGGTGATGCTGAGGATTTCTGTCTGTGTGTGAGAAAGGAAAAGAGAGTAAGGATCAGTGTGTATGTGTATGGCCTGATATATGGATGATAACACTAATTAGCTCATTTTGTTTGGGGCACAACACTCATTAAAAACCCAGTGGGGCCATTAACGCTACCGTCCCTCCAAAACACTGCAACCGCCATATTAATCTCCCAAGCTCCTATTTCTAATGGCTACTGCTTCAGGTTGAGTTGAGGAGGGAAAAAAAAAAAAGATTTGTGGGTTCAAAATTTATCTCTTTCTGCGTCTTTTTTTAATTTTTTTTTTTACATGGAATGGCGAGGTACACACTCATTTCTTTCTCTCTCACCAATTACCCAGTATACCTCCTGCTCAGGGGCATGCTCACTGATGGTGTATGAAAAAAAAAAAAGGAGGATTCAGGCATGCTGGGTTTGACAGTGTTTTCAGCATTACGTGGTAATGTACCCATAATACCACTGCTTCACCAAGGCTTGCGATGCCATAAGGCAGCACTTACAGTCAGGCAGTAGAAGCTGATAGTGCAGGCCTGGTAGGATTAGCTTGGGAAAAATAGCATCCTGTTAATAGATGAAACATGGAAGCCTCACTCTCAAGGGCTGGGTATATCAAATCTTCAATGTGTCGGCTTTTCTTGCCATATTTTAAGCATCGCAACCTGTTCTGGGATTTACATTCGGCTCTGGTTAGGAAACGGACATGGTACCTAGCATTACATGGCAGGTATCCACGGAATCACAAAGGATCCCAGAAATCGCAGAGGAGCTCCATACTTCAGATCGAAATACGCTCGCCCATTTTAAGCAGCTTGAGAACATGGCCAGATAGCATGTGCTCTGAATCCAGCTGGGTTCCCAGTCTTCCACATCCCAGCTCCGGATGGAGGAGGGTGAAAAGGCTAATATTCTCCATCTCTGAGCTGGATATTAACAGCGTTGATGAGATATATGAGTTTGCCATTTGCCCACGGAGCGGTGATGCTCCGGCAGAACTCGGTACCATATGGCTGGTGAGAGATTTCCTCCCTCTCTTCCTCCTATCTGAGCCTGACAGCTGGATGCCTGCTAACAGGGGACGAGGAGCTTGGCAGCTGCAAGCTGAGAGCGTAGCTTTGATGCAACGCAAACTTTCTACAGGTAGGTGAGGGGAGGGTGAGACGTATAGCCGGCGAACAGGGAAAGGTGTGAGTGGGAAGAGGAACAGGGAGAGAATGGGGAGGAGAGAAAATGCTTCTGGGAGCACATTAAAACGTACAGCTGGCGAGTACAAAAGTGAGGGGGCTTTCTTTTTTTTTCTTTTCAGATTTCTTTTTTTTTTCTTTGAGTCAAAAGAACCTTTCATCATCTAAAAAAAAAAAAAAAAAAAAAAAAAAAGTTTCCTTTTGGATACAGTGATGCAAGTATGATGATGTTTTGTGGAGTGTGAATAAAACGGCGCATCTCACTTTTTTGTTGTTTTAATCAACGTAGAAAAGAGACAGCAGTTGGTGCTGTACTGTAGAACACAACATTTCACATGGAAAATGAACCGTAGAAGGAAATCTTGGGAACTTATTTAAAGGTAAAAAAAAAAAAAAAAAAACACACACACACACACACACACACACAAAAAAAAAAAACTGCCTGTTGTGTTTAAGTGGCCTTGTGCATAGGGAGTAAATAACTCATCTGCTGATGAGCTCCATTCCATGGCTTTCCATTGGGGCAGCTTATCAGCCCTCCTCTGTGCGAGAGAAGGAGAAGAAGCCCAGAGACACTGCAGTGTCCTACACTCCAGATCAAATAATTCACCTCTTATTAATCAAAAACAAGCCACTCAAAAGCGCAGGAGGTAGCAATGTTCACATGGCCACTTCCTATCACTGTCAGCAACAATAAACAACGCCGCTGTACGCCTGAGTTGCTGAAAAGGGCAAGAGATCCTTATTGGAGCGTTACACAAACCAAAATGTCTGCCTTGGAAATGATAAATGCCAAAAGTACACATAACGAGTAAAGCAACTTCCTAACTGACTGGTAAAGATCAAGGAGGGTGAAGGAGTTGGAAGACAGGGAGCTAAAGGTTACATAACGGGGAGCATGTCCTTCTGTAGCATTTCTTTGCTTTTCTTTTTTTCAAGTATACACCGCAGTGATGTAACTAATATGAATATATAATTTAATTTAATAATAAAAAAGCCAACTTGTTCAAAAGTTATATAAATACAAATGCAGACATGAATAGAAAGCAGTTATGTTTTTTTTTTTTTTTTTTTTTTTTGCTTATTTGTTCATAAGACATTGGGGTTTGAATTCCACAAAAACGTTCGTTATCTTCGTTAATAAAAATGTAAACCATTCTTTCATTTGCATGAACTGCCTGTTTAGATGTAACTGTCTGGATTCCTTCTATTTTCAATATCCTGTGTACTGTACTGTAGGTTCATGCAGCCTCTCCAAGGAAACTCAAGGCACAAGGTAGAGGACACCCTAGTGGAGAATCACCCATGAGTGCCTGTATTCAGACTGTTGTGTGAAACCTGGAGTTATACTACAGGAAACCGTAAAGACAAGGCTGAGCATATTGTACAAAATTCACACACACAAAGTGGAAGTGTGATTTGAAGCCCCTGCCCTGGTGGTGCGAGGTGACAGTGTTAACCAATAAACCAACAGGTACCCATGGAAAATATTGTGGTGGGGAGGCCAAGTATTATAATAAACTTAAGTGATGTAACTGATGATGAGAAACTGTAGACCAGGTCAAATCTAAATGCAGATACAGATATTTGAAAAACTGCACAGGTACAGGTGGGTTGCATGCCACCCCCTAGCACCTTGAACTTCTGTTTTCTTATGAATCATTTGTAAAGTGACATCCTAGCACATGATAATACTTGTAACAGCTAGAGCAGGCCTGAGGAGGTGTGAAGCGACTGGAAAACCCCTTTCTGTTTCGTTTCCACTGCTCCTACGTAAACAATGTAAAGAAGACTAACATAATGACTTACGAAGCAAAAGTAAAATCAGATAAGTATTGCTTTTTACTTTCTCGGATCATTTTTTCGGTTTCTTTGGTGCTGTAGAGAAAAGCTTCACTCTCTGACTGTCAACCACCTTCCTTGTTTCTTTCAGCTTGTGTTGTGTTTTTTTTTTAATGGTTTAATTGAATATATTTTCACCCGTCCACCATGTGTTCTATCTCTATCTCTCTTTGTGTCTGTGCTGAGTTTGCCCTGTCTTACCCCCGTCTGCCAGAGGAGGGATCTGCAGGGGGAAAGATTTGCCCGAGCAAAGCGCTACGGCACCCTGGCTCTTTATTTCCCCCCAGTCAAATTACCATCCGAAGTTTTTCGCCCTCATAATCTAAACATTCGGCTCCAAGAACCGTATGAATGATTTTTTAATTCTCTCCCAGCACTCTGTTTCACCGAGCTCGTCTCCTTCTGTCTCCCCACGCTCCTTGCCTTTTACCCCCTGCTCTTCTCAACCAGCCGTTTCGCTCACGTTTCAAAGCAGCACCTACCGGAGGCCGCGGTTTGCGCGATCTGACCCTCGTTCACTCATCATCACCCATCATGCCCTCTCCAACCATCCCTGAATTTCCATCTCACTCTATCATGCACAGTTCTGCTCTCTCGCCCGCTCTCTCTCCCTGCTGCCAGTCCTCCCTCCCTCCCGCCTTTCCTCTCTCTCTCTCTCTCTCTCTCTCCAGACCCCCTGTTGCTGCCTGCTACCCTGAGCCGTGGTGTCGAGTTTGGCTAGAGTCGAGAGGAGCAGCTGGGCCAGGCTAACGGGGAATGATAATGACCTCAGAAATCTGCTCCTCGCTCCACAACAATAGGGTGCTCAGTCTAGTGGAAAATTGTGTTCATCAGCTAGCTCTGCTCTCTTACTAATTGACATTGCCAAATATTTTAAGAACAATTGGAATGCACGGCCGCAAAAAAAAAAAAAAAAAATGAAGATCTTAATCCGTGGACACTTTTTCTCCCCCTCGTTCTGACCATTCTAGCCCTCACTCACTCTCTCTCTCTCTTGCTCTTATTTTGCCTTTGATTAAACGATAAATATGACAGAAAATCTAGAATAAAAAGAAGAGACAAACTTTTCATGTCATTATCTGCCTCATGTCAGTGTTGTGATGCTGACACAAAAGGCTTTTTTATGTGGCCTGTCAATGGTGTTAGGAGAGAGAGAGAGAGAGAGAGAGAGAGAGAGAGAGAGAGAAAGGAAAAGAGAGAGAGGGAACGAGAGGGTGGAAAACGAGAGAGATACTCATCAGTGCATGATGAATGCCCTCCACCCCCCACCCTAAAACCCTGTCCTGTCCTATCCAACACAGCATGGCTGTGGGAGAAAAGACAATCTGTGACAAGTGTATCTTTCTCTAAATACTAATCCTTATAAAGTTCTTATTTTTTTATGACTGAAAGAAAGAGAGAAATTGAGAGAGAAGAAGAGACTGGGAAAGACTTAGCCAGAGGAGAAGGACGAGGAGGGGAAGGGGGGACGGTGAAGAGAAGAGGGGGAAAAAGACTAAAGGAGGATTCTTCTGTCATGGTATCATATGCCTGGTCCTCCATTTTTAATGAGACAAAGGTCAATGTATTCACTTGCTCTTTCACACGAAAGGCACCCCAATCATGCCCAAGTTAACTTGTTCAAACAAAGCACCCTCCTACCCGGATCCACCATTTGTATGCGTTAGTTTTTTTTTTTTTTTGGAGCGAGAGGGAAAACGTCAGGAGAGTGAGAGAGAGAGAGACAGAGAGAGAGAGAGAGAGAGAGACTCATTCCTGAGGAATTCAGCTCTGATGGAGTCAGACAGCTGTCACCCTCCCGGTCTCCAGTCAACATTCCCATCACAGGCACAGAAAACAGCGTACCATCCTGCCTTTCGGCAAATAGTTTCGACTCTGCTGAAAAGAAACTCAGTGTCAACAGAGAAGCTTTGGTGCTCCGGTGGACTGAGTGACCAAAAAAAAAAAAAAAAAAAAAGATGTCAGCTACGACTCTTCCTCCGAGCCAAGCTTAGCCCCCTTTAACACACGGCGAGACAAGATCACAATTTCCCAATTAAAGCAATGACACCTTCCAAGCCTGCTGAAGAGATGTCATACTGATGCATTTAAAATATTAATATTCAAACAGGCTGCCTACCCCAGCACAGCATCCTTCTGTTACGGAAAGATAAATATTATGTTTTAATTATAAAAACATAAAACAGAAATGGAGAGAGTGATGAAAAAAAGCCTGTCCTTGCCAAGGAGGCTTGTACAGGAGAAAGGTAAGCAATGTTTTGGCAAAGACATGGAATTAAAATCTGGTTGGTATACTGCATGCAGTTTACTTTCTCCAACCTGTTCGCCTCTCCCTCTCTCTCTCACTCTCTCTCTCCACTACATTGCTCTGTGTTGTCTCCATAACCAAGCAGGGAATCCTAACAGGATCATTAAGACATAAAACAGACTGATAAATGTTTCATAAGGACTGCCCGGTGACAGTCTCAAAGGAGTACGGGCAGTACAGAGAGACAACACTCTCAGCCTTGCTTTCATCTACACTTCGGAATACAATTGGAAATTTAAATACATTGAGAAGGAAAAAGAAAAAAAAATACTAATTCCAACTATGGGTAATATTTACAAATTTTGTCTAAAAGAGAGAAGAAGGAAGGATAAGAAAGAAATATAATATAGAGCGGAAAGTGGGCATGCGAGAGATAGAAACCAAATGAGCTACTGAGGGGGAAATAAATTGGCCTTTTATATTGTTCAAGCATGCACAAAAATACTAAGCCTACATTTATCCAAGGCGTGTCAATCAGGCAAGCATTCAGACAATTAATGCACTGAATGGGGCTTTTATCATTTAAGGACACCAGAGCCCTGACCTACTGTACTGAAATACGGCAGCATAATGAACTCGCCTCACACATTATGACATCTTTTTTACTTTTTCCGTGACACACCACCGAAAAAAAAAGAGAAAGAAAAAAGGTCTCCATGGACGGATTTAAGCAGGTAAAGAAAATGTGTCATTGAGAGACAGATTCAAAAAGTGTTTATAGGGGAAAATTTCATGAAAAAAAATATAAAGATTGGGAACAGACCAAAAAAAAAAAAAGAGTACAAATCTGATATTTGGTGAAAACATAAAAGAAAAGAAAGAAAAATTACTAATTGAAACCTTTAGAAACAAATACAGTATGGTTTAATGCTGCGCAATGTAGTCACTGTATAATACCGGTTTAACTATAAAACTCAATAACCCTTGTAATACTTATGCACACAAACTTATATAAGTGTGTGTCTTTATTTATATTCACAGTTCAACAGTAAATCAGCTAGGAGCTAAATATTATACAAAAAAATTAATAATCGACAAACATGAAACTTTCTACATTTTAATACAGAAAAAAAAGTATAAACCACTTGCTTTAAAAGTCTGAACAAAATAAAGGCAGAACATTTTGGTTTTATTTTGACTTTAATTACACAGCAATTACATTGTAACAGTAATTCTGTGTGTGTAATTACCCTTATTGTAACGGCGTAATTAGATGAATATCCATGCTTTATAACCTAAGGCATCGGTTGGCAAATCCAATTTCAATTTGTGTGGCGCGAGTGTTTTTACCGACATGTTGGACAGCGTCGAGGACTTAGGAATATGTGTGTAATCCTTGCCATGTTAAAACGCCGTTCCTCTTGAAAATATTTAGACATGGGGGATTTTCAGCAGGAGGAGGGAAAAAAATGGTGAGGGGATGTTTATGGCTGTTAAAAACGAAGATAAGGAGAGGGGAAAGGGGGACACGGGATTAAACATATACAGTCCAGGTTATAGTATATCAGCTCTGTCATGGTTATTATCTTTTCCATTTAGATCGTTGTGCATGATGAAGTTTCGATTATACTTTTAAAAACGTACAGACGGATGTTAGCTCGTCATCAAAGATGAAAATTTGCTTGACCCTCAACCCGTCCTCCATCCCTCCCTCGACACTGACCTCTTCCTTTTCATTCAACCTTTGCGTGCATTCAAATGGAATCAATGTGTTTGCAGATCCTGCTTTTTTTATGCTTTTTTTTATGTTTAAGGCAATCTTCGCCTCACTCTTTCTGTCTTTCTGTGCTGTCGCTCAAAGGCCTATCATAATGAATTCAGAAACACTATCAAAAGTGGAGCCCCCCCTTGTTTATAAAGCCCAATTCCGAGTGAAGAATCTGAAATAACAATGGATTCCTTCCTCAGTCAAACCAATCTTGTAATAGTAATAAGAAATAAAAGAGGGGATGGGAGAGGGGGAAAAAAATGTAATAAAGGAAAAGATAGAGCAGACGTAAAAAGGGCTAGAGATTCCATTGAATGAGAAGCATACATTTAGGGTTGATTATTGAGAGGGAGAGGAGAAAGGTCCTTAAAGGACGTTTCTGAGGCAACTCTCTCTCTCTATCTCTAAACAAGTGTAGTGTTAAAGACAAAAGCGATTGTGTCGACCTTCTTTCACAGTTGAGATGTTATTGTTGATTACTGTAATTCAAGTTTAACTCAAAATTGCAGTGGGTAGGTGGTTTAGAGGTTGGCAGAGCTTGTCGAAGGGAGTCTGGCAGATGAAGCCGCTGTGTGTTAAAGAGAATTAATCTCTTTTTTTTTTTTTTATAAAAACCTACAGTTGAGAAAGGAAGTCTGTTCTCAAAGGGTGACAGCAACAAGTGAGATATTAAAAGTAAAACAGAGGTATAGCATGCCACATCCTGTTGCCTAATGTGCAAACACATATGTTTGCAGGCAAGTGCATACAGTAAAAATACAGTATGTTCTGTTTCCAACAGCTCAATCTAAAGAATAAGGTTTTACTTTATTATTGACAAGAAAAACTTTTTTTATTTATTTTTATTTATGCAACTAATAAAATGAATATTGCTATTTTTATACATATATAAACTCGACCAGTGAGTCTAATGTCGCTTTGTTTCCTCCTTTGCATTTCTCACCTGTAACTTTGTTGTGGGTTAGAAAAAGTGTACGCTACAACCAGTAGCTGTCTGTGCACCGTGGCTGTTTGAATTTACACATCTGAGAATGTATCAGCTTCTGTGATATCAGTCTGTCACAACTATAGAGAGACCTCAAGGTCAATCTTAAGACACAGCTGTGTCAGTGTAGAGACTAGGGGGGGTAACTGGCATCACGCCCTCAGCACCTAAGCTGGGTACCGACATGCGGATTTCAAATGGTGATCACACTTTAACACTAGCAAGGACAAAGAGAGAACGACAGAAAAAAAAGAAAGAAAGAAAGAAATGAGAGCTCGAGAACTGTTCATACCTTAATGAAATAGAGCGTGTCATAAAACAACCATTACTCATATGAACTTTAAAATTAATCAATCATACGTTTAGAAATGTTCTGAGACGTTTTTTATGACAGATGAATTATTAAATATATTGCTATGTTTTACTACAGGAAATCATAAAACCTGATGAAGAATAAATTAGTATAAGTATATAGATTCTGCTTACAACTAGCTCATCCTGACAGTTTGACAGTGAGGAAAGATTTCACAAGAGTTTATAAAATGGCATGAGTTAAACATCACTGCTTTAAAGTACTTGTAAAAGAGATGCGAAAGACATCAAACTTTCTGCATTAAAATTCATAGAGTAATTACTTTCATATCATCCCCTCTCTGGTGAAATGTGTTTAGGTTAAACCATCTCTATAAAAAAAAAAAAAAAAAAAAGGCTTTATCTTGCTCTCATTTTCATTAATTCCTAATTGGGGTTGGGGTTGTCTGTTATTATTACTTAGATTAAAATAAGCATAGCCCATTGCATGTTCAAACCCATCTCACTACACAATAGTGATAAGGGAATAAATAAACAATTCCTCCTGTACTGTTGAAATTAAGTTGCTTAGAGCCTTAAGCTAAGCTACAGCCTCCTTTTTTTATAATTTTTTTTCTCTCCACAACTTAAAAGCACATTTTACCATGCAAATGAAGTTCACATTTTTGACCTGTTTTATATGTATATCTTTAATTAGTGTCTTGTTTAGCTTAAACCAACTGATTATCACATAGTCATGACCTAATTATAAGACAGGCTGCTTAGCTGCAGCGTTCTACCGCAAGGAACGAGAAAGTTACCTTTAAAACTTCTGTAATCATTAGCTGCAGCTTCTTTTAATCCCACTAAACAGAGACTTTATCTACTAAAAGAAGTAGAAATGCTTTTTTCCACTTGGTTGTGGTAGAGTCACAGTTTTTTTTCTCCTACATGAAAATCATTTAATCACTAGTTATTGGTCAAAGCCCTTTCATGAGTGTTTACGAAGAAATCTGATAATGGATTCCAGGTGTCATGCCAATTTGTGTCTTTAGTTAAGCATCTAGTCTAAAGTAAAATGACTGATTGATAGGCAGATATATTAGTCTTCGGGTCACGTGTGAAATAAAGAGATAGTGGCTTTTTATTTGAGCAGAAAGATTTCAACAGTATTGTATAATCTAAACCTAAATCAAATACATGGGTTTCACAAAAAAAACGCACCATTTCATTTTGGTTTCTCACAGGAGAAATAAAAACAACGTGCAAAATCCCCCCCGGGAACATGTTTTAGCAGGACAAAATGGGCTGGTATGATATGAACTATTTACCCCCTATTTGCATGTTATCTATTATTAAGTATATTAAAAAAAATGGCATTACCCGATGAAGGGGAAGAGGGATGAGGGCTGTCATCCTGAACACTTCCAGTCTGGGAGTGGCCTCCTCCGGCCCCGCTCTCCTCTGTCACATTGGATGAGCCTGGGGTGGTGGAACGGCTAATGGACTGAGACTCAGGGTCGCTGGCGGAGCCACGCCTCTCATCTAGGCCATGCTGCAGACTATCATCTGGGCGCCGGTCCTTGTTATGCACCCGAGAGTGGACCACCATCTGGTGGTAGGTTCTGAATACTCTACCACAGTCAGGGCACTCAGTAGGCTTCTCTTTCATGCTGACAAGGCTGTACTCGAGCCCCTGGCCGAGGCTGAGACCACCGTGGTGAGACAGGAACTCACGGTGACCATCAAAGCTCCCAGCTTCTTCCTTCATGGACATTATGTTCCCGCCGGTTCTTACCCCATGGAGGGCGTCAGGGTGGTTCTTTTGCTTGGGCCCATCACTAGAATCAAGAGTAGAGTGCTCGTGTTTGTCTTTCCCAAAGGGCACTATCCCAGTGGCACTAGCCATTTCATCCTCTTGAACGTGGGCTCCATGGTGCTGTTCTTTTGGCATGAAAGAACGCTCCATAGCCATGCTGCGGGCCATGATCTGCCATGCCTGGTAACTATTAAGTGGATCCATTTCTGCCACTTTTGCTGCTGCTTGTAAACGCTCCATACAACTTGACTTTAGAGGAGGCACCAGGTTCAAGCAACCTAACAGCGAGCGCTTCTCATTCTCCCCGAGACCATGACTCATGCTGGCCATTGGTCCCAGCAGCTTTCCCAGCATTTCTTTCTCTTTCATAGCTATACCAGCCTTGGCCAAAATTTGGTGGTGTTGTTCAGCCAGGCTCTGCTTTTCAGGACTGAGGAAACCACCTTGCAGACAAGAGATGTAACGCGAGTACAAGTTGGCATGGGCTTCTTGTGCTAAGCTGCTTATACTGTTGACTGAGGGCTCATCATGCTCAGCTCCACCTCCAATTGGAGGCTTACTCTTAATGGCAAGCTTGTTTAGATGCACCTTCATATGATTTTTAAGGAACCAGGGCTCCTTGAAGCGACGCCCGCAGATCTGACAACAGTGCTCAAAGGAGTCCTTGTGCTTGCGCATGTGACCCTTCAAGAACCAAGCCTGGCTGAAGACCTGGCCACAAACGTCACATCGAAACTCATTGGCAGGCTTCTCTCCACTGCCAGCTCCTGTACCCTGGCCTTGGCATGACTCAGCAGTGATGTGTGCCTTCTCCACATGGCTGATGAGGTCTTCTTCCTGGGAAGCAGCAAACTCACAGAGAGTGCACTTGTAGGGTTTATGAAGGATGCGGATATGACGCTCCAACTCCTCACGTTTTTTGAATTTGCCTTTGCAAAAGGTACAACGGAAGCCTATGCATGGATTAAGTGCCTGTTCATCTTGTTGGTTGGTGCCTGCTGGCTTAGGTGAGGCAGAGGGCTGTGCAAGCGCCTCTGATGTGCTTCCCAGACTTGTAGGTGTTAGGAGGCCACATGCAGAGCTAGGCTGTTGCTGGTTTTGGTTTTGCAGACCCAGGTGGGGTGGAAGTGATTGTGAAGGCTGCAGCAAACTGCTTCTCATTTGCTTATCACGTAGAATGGCACGCTCTTCAAGTTCATGAAGAAGTCGGTTTTCTTCACGTACACGACCACGACCCTTTCCCAGACTACCCAACTTGTGGGTACGAAGGTGAATCTTGAGGTTACCCTTCTGGGCTGCTCGGTGATCACAGTAGGGACACTTGAAGGGCTTCTCACCAGTGTGTGTGCGCATATGCAAGGAAAGGATGCTGTTGAAACGGAATCGTTTTCCACATAGTGGGCATGGATACTTGCGGTTCTTGCGCGCATCATCTTCTATATCGTTCATCTGAGACATGATTCCTAAATTCTGCCCATTGAGGAATTGCTGTAAGTCGACACGGCCATTGAGACCACCTAGGGCACTTGCATCCATGTTACGGTTGAGTTGATTGGCTAGTAGAGCCATCTGGCTGGTAATCGGCTGACTTGCGAGTGCAACATGTGTTTTCTCATCCAATGGGGTGGCGGCTTTTTCCTCTGGGATTTGTTGGCGGTTTGGAAAGTCAGGAAAGGCATGACCAAGTTGAGCAGTCAGCTGATGCAGTTTCTGACTGATTGGGTAACGGCCATTAAGCATGGCACTGGTGATATGAGTGTCAGCATCCGGGACCGCTGAGGACACACCAAGGCACAAACTAGAGTCTTCCATCCTGCAATGGGGAACAGCAAAAATGGGGATGTCATTAAATCAGTGCAGATCTTTAGACTGCTTTCAGACAACCAACAGAAAAGTTCAGATGAGATTTAGGGATGAAAGAGGGAAAGTAAAACAATAGAAAAATATTATCAATTAAAAATTCACATCTAAACATTCACACTACTTTCATAGCTCACAAGTCAGATCTATTATTCGCAAGAATGTAGACATGAAGTTTTATTCCACAAAAAGGTGCTTCATTTGAAGAATGCCATCCTGGGTGGTGTGCTCAGAGTCATGTTTCCCACGTAAACAATATCCCAAACAGGTTTTGGCACAAAGATAAGCACATTTCATCGATCACTAAAGAAGGTGTAGGAGTGGAAAACACTTTAGTGATAAGGTGCAATTGAAATGTGAATTTGAAAGCTAGAAAACAAATTCTTCTCACACGTTTCCTGGGTGCTTTATGCAGTCTGTGTGTGGGGGGAAATAGTTATTAACGATGACTGCACTAGAGTGACGAGTGTGAAGAAAAAAAGTGAGTTTATCTCCTTCTGATTTATGAAGTACTACATGTACTCACACTTGGGGGAAAAGCTGTAACTCTCAGAACTTTTTTTTTTTTTTTCTCAAACAGTAACACAATTTTTGAGGCAATAATTACCCAGTAAACATGGCAAGGCACTGCATAATTAAACTACTTGGGCCCATCCTATCAGAATTCCTCCAATTACACGCCTTAATGAAACAGAGCAGGGGCATTGTCATGAAGCCGTCGCAATACTACAATTATGATATTAACAATAGCACTTAAAACCAAGGGGTTACTCCAGTAAACACACACCCTTATCTCACTGCTGCGACACTTGTCTTGGCGTAATTTTTCATTAAGAGGCACATTACGTTTGATGCGAATCACTTTGCTCTCTCCTTCATATTTTTCTCCCTCTCTCTGTCTCTCTCTCTCTCTCTCTCCACTCTCACTCTCGTATGGCTTCCGATGAGTAGAAAACAACAGTTGGCATTATTGAAAGGGTTCCCAATGTATCAGAGGCTTCCCAGGCATTTAAAATGGCCACAGAGCAGCTCAGTGCACCATCAGGATGAAATGAATACACAAGCAGAGTCTGTTGTCATCTGGCACGGTTGTGCAAATTTAGGATGCTGTGCGCTGTCTTAAGGAGGGATAATGGTTTTGCAACATTCCCCTGTGACAAACAGGGTCAAGCTTCAAAAACAATAAAGCAAGATTTGCTTTGGTCAACAAAATATTGTATAATATCTCATTAAGCTGATTAGTATGCGGCTTAGTAGAAGCGGCCATGTGCTATAACACATGACTATAATTATATAAAAAATAATAATTTCAAGGCTGACTGCTATGTGCTATCACAAGCGACATTCATTTTTAAAAGTCAAAGGAAGGAACAATTACCGGATATGGAAATGAAGCACCTTTACTTAAAACACAATGCAATTCATTGATGCACCAATCCAGTCCAGTCTGTTTTTCTCCTTAAAACACACACAAAGTATGATAGGGCAGCTAGGGAACTTATACATCTTGGTCATTAATAAACCTTTTAAATGGTGCAGATTAACCCAGTTTACCCCAAAGGAGAACGAATGACTCAGCATCCTGTCTCCTCTGGATGAGGATGCTGCTTTTTCTACCAGAATATGAGCTTTACTGTATAGTGCACAAAATTTGACAATATTTCCTCCAAAGTTTTCCATACACCTACAGTCGGAGATCATTAAAAAAAATCCGATGCACACAGGCGGTGTTGTGTTAGGCAGTGGGTGTGGAGAACATATTCGCTGACACTCGGACTTTAAGGGCTCTAATAAGGGCTGCCTGTTTGTTAGCTATTTACTCTTCCTACGCTATGTTGGTTGTGGACTCTTATCGCTTCGACATGAATAAAACACTGTGGTCACTTCCAGTTTGTTCTGAATGCGTTGTGGGCTGTTGATGGATGCCATTTCACTTTGTCCCCCTGCTACATCTTCGAGGAATGTAAAGAAAAACAAGCACTGGCTTGGAACAATGCTCTGTAGGTGTATTATGGATTTAATCACTGGTTATGAAGACACTCACGCGCGTAGGCATGCGTGCCGCGCGAATCTACATTGCTAAGCATTTCTGTACGAATTCTCAAATTCAGCAAAATGTAATTTGGGAAGCACGTTTAAGACAAACATAAATTACTGATGGGTGAATGCGTGCATGTTTAGCGATCGGTTAAATCCGAACGTTCAGCCGAAGTCGATAATGTCAGGGTGAAATTTAGTTTTATGCCAGTGCTCGTGACTCTAGAGTTTCTTCAGCTTGAGAACGGGGGTAAAATTTATGTTAAAAGTAATTTGACTCGCTTTTTTGCTGTCCCTGCAGATATTAGATGAAGGCTCTTTGAAAGTGGCTGGCATGTGCACTGCTTTCTGCAATAGAAATGTATGATTTCAGCAAGGCCTGATGAGCTGTTGCTCATTTAGAGAGATAGCAGCTTGGCCTTTTCTTCAATTTGATTTCCTCCTTTATCTTTACCATATAACAAAGGCAGATAGACAAAGGAACATTGTGAAATGAACTGACGAATCCAGTTTGTTTTTGAACATACCCTCACTGACGAGTGTATGCAAATGAAGTGCATTAATATGCTTTTCTTGCTCCCAAGTCATTCCAGTTTTTTTTTTTTTCTTTTAGTTTTTTTCTGATTAAAAAAGGGCATTTCTTATGGTTAAAAATGTGACACATACTTGCGGAGACATAAAAACTGTTTCTCTTACACCCATATACACACGCATCCATGTACACACACACACACACACACACACACACATAATGCAATCTTTTAAAAGGCCATCCAAAAAAAAAAAATGCTCTGTGGGAATACTCAGTGAGAGGCATCACTATGGTGCAATTATCTACAACATGCATATTTTCCACAGTATAATCAGTAAAAGCTCTACGCCAAGAGCCTTATCTCTAAAGAAACATAGGAATTAAAACCAACGTCACATTAGTGCTCTTAAATTCCACAATACTGGCGTAGTTAATCCTTATACAAAAACAGCCCCAAACTGAATTTGCAGAATCGGGGTCAATTTTTCAAAATACTTTAGATATCCCGTACGTTTACTGTAATTTTCTTTTAACTCACTTAATTTAGCTTCTTCTTTTTTTTTTTCTTTTTTTTTTGCAATCTCATTTAAAACACAAAAAAAATCTATTATAAGCTTTGCAGATTTGATCTCTAAACGCTTCTAGTGTTTCCTCTATTATATACCTACAGTATGCACTATGACCCAGATAAAACACAAGATGTATATAGCAAAGCTTTAATCGTTAAACTAACTCTACATCTAGAATGCTTACAGCTGTTAGTTAGCCTAGCCTCACCTATTCGCAAGCGTGCCATTGGTTGGTGGTCCACAGCAGACACACTTCCTAGCTCTTCCTTCTTGTGGACCCTTGATTTCCCTGTTCAGGTCTGGGACAGCCGCTCAGCAGCTGTGAGGCTGAGACAAGGTCTATGTGTGTTTGTGTGCGTGTGTGCGAGTGTGTGTATGTGTAGTTTCTTTCTTTCTTTCTTTCTTTCTTTCTTTTTTTTTCTAGTACCTGCCACACATAGTCTAAGAGCAGCCGCATGCTCTAATTAATGCTAACTTTCTCACCAAGCTTTTTAAAAAGCCACTGAGACTTCCTCTGTTGGTGCGTTCTCACACGGGAGCCAGTGGCATGCACGTCTGTGGTTAATACGCAGCCTTTCAAGCAACACGGCAAAACAACCGGATTCGTGTCTTATCTTATGCTTAACTTTCTGTCTTGCACTGCAAATTGCTCTGCACCACACACCTTAATTAGAAAGTAAAAAAAAAGACACTGTGTATTCTTCAAGGTCTGAATTTTGTTGCATGTGTATTTGTTTGTGTATATATATATATATATATATATATATATATAGTCTCATCCAGTGACTGCTAGCATCTGCGCCTTAATGTGCTTAAAAACTATATTATCACCTTTGCGGATTATGCATCACAGATGGCATTAGCTTGCCGTAGTCATTCAGGTACAACGTTAGTTCAGACAGCACTCCAACCTACAACTTTTACCTTTGCTTTTACTAAGCTGATTGTGGTAATTACCCGTGATCTAATCGTGGTTTCGTACAAAATGAACAGGAATATTTGTTACTTCGGCTTGAATCTTGTAGAACCTTGTAGAAGGAAAATGTTGCACTTGTTTTCTTCGCCCATTTCAGCGTGTAAGCAGTTGATAACTATAGAAGCTGTTCTTCAGGCGAACAGGCGAAAGTATTACAAGGGGGGTAGTAATACCCAACTGCCCTCGTATGAGAATCCATCTGGTGCGAAAACCTTCTTATCGGAAGATTCTTGGAAACAGACAAACGTGAAAGCTGGGTTTTGACAGTGGGTTACTTTTATATCTCTACTTTAAGAAAAAAAAAAAAAAAGCAGCCAGTTTAACATATGGTCTAACAGATGTCTAAAATATTAGCAGCTAACTGTGATATCCTAACACAGTCAGGGATGTCAGGTTTTTGCTTACCTACATGGCATAAAAGAACAAACACAAGTCTCATTTAAAATCTAAAGTTTGTAAACAGGTTGTGGTTATCAAATTGTCTGCAAAGCTCCTCTATCATTGCATGATCACTAAAACAGAGAAGAGAACCAATACGCTTGTTTGCACTTTAAAATGTCTAAACCACTTCATCTTGTATAAAGGGTCTAGGGGGGGATGGAGCCTATCTCAGGAGACTTAGGGCATGAGGCGGGGTACACCCGGGACGGGGTGCCAATACTATACATTGCAGTGCACACACACTCACTTAAACACTACAGGCAATTTGGGAATGTCAGTTAGCCTAACCTGCATGGTTTTTCACTGTAGGAGGAAACTCACCAAGCATGAGGTAGACCCAAAGCAGGAATCGAACCCGGACCATGGAAATGCAACCCGACAGCGCTAACCTCTACGCCACTCTGCCGCCTTAAATGTTTCAATGACCTAATAAAATGACTCTAATAACAACAACAACAACAAAAATCTAGCCAAAAGAAGAGAACTGTCCGAATTAATTATCGATGTTAGACTGAACAAAGTTCAGTCAAGTGAAAAGATGACAATGAGGCTCAGGGAGCGACTCTGTTACGTCATGCGATGAAACTAGGACTCATGCACAAGATGCTGATAATTAAAGTCAGATTAAAGTGTCATTTCGCATTTTAAACTGATTTTCTACGAGTAGATAAGATCATAAGCGTGGCGACAGGTGGGGTCATTTTTCAGTTATTAACATTTTTTGGACAAAACAGCTTGATTTATGCATTTGTCTAAGCGAACACATCTGACTTATTTCTAAAGCGGCGAAGTGAAAATGTAACGTCGTGATCCAATGACTTTATGCGCTCGCGTCCTTGAGCGGAGCCTCCGCTAGATCTCACAAATCAGGGTGAAGTGCGTAAGTAAAGCTCTATAAAACACACACCGCCACAACGGGGCCTTGAACCGGCTGTGTAAAAGCCGACTTTGAAAGTATGTCCCACCTCACATAGAGGACGTAAAGCATATCGTTTCTACATGCGCGGTAGAATGGACTGTAGTGCACTTAAACAAACTCATGATTTTGATTACATGCATGGTGTACGTTTTTGTTTTTTTCCCCTATGTTCATGTGAAGAATGGAAATACGAAACAATCGGCTAATCGTTTGAGTAATGTGGATCATTATTAGTTACTTCGTAATCTTGGGCCTATATTGATCAAAACTCATTGACTAATTAGTATGAGGTAGCATGTGAATTAATTAGAATGGAGGTCATCATCATTAATAAATCAATCATTATTTACTCGGCTTAAAAGTCAGACCAAGTTCCGCACGGTTATTAATGACTCTGATGTATAAAAAAAATTATAAATAAATAAATAAATTAAAAATGAGGTGAAGAATTTGAGAAAGTGGTCGCCATATGGTGCATATCTAATGTGAGGATATAATGCGCACGCTACGCATTTATGGACGTATGGGCAGAAATGCACAATAGATAAATCATGAGCAGATCATGGCTCGAATCCCACTTTGTGCATATTAGTGTTTCAGGCCTGACTCTCTCTCTCTCTTTCTCTCTCTTTCTGTTTAGTCTATTGCAGGTGGTCTTCAGAATGCATCTAATTAATCCAATAAAAGCTGAAAGAACAAAGCCATTTTCATTGTGGCTCGTCACAAAATGGAGGTGGTGTTTCGTGTATTCGTGGTTAAAACAGAAAACAGTTTCTACGGCCTAATTATAGTCGTACGATTGCAGACTCTACAACAAGCGCTATATAACACTCATGAATATATTTGGCTTGGGTAACCTTATTCTCTTTGCTTTACCCCTGCCTCCTCCCTCCTTATTTCTCATAACTCTCTCCCTCTCCATCTATCACTATCTCTCTCTCTCTTTTGCTCTCTCTGCTTTACACAATATATCATTGAGGAGGTCTTAAGAGAACTTTTCAACAGGTAGTTCAGCTTTCAGCTCATCTCTACAGATCAGTATGAGGCTACGGGAAGAAAAAAAAAAGGAGAGGAGGAAGAAAAGAGAGAAAAATGCTGCTCTTTTCATCCCTATGTCAGACAGGCTTGTTGGGATGCCAGGGGAGGCGAGATCAATGGGAGACCAGAGAATTCCCACAGTTCATTGTGCTGCTTCGCCGCATCATCATCGTCATCATCATCTTACGCCGGTCAAAAGCTCAAAGCATCCCTTTATGCTATCTATTCACAGTGTTATCCTGAAGTACAGCAGATGTACTGTGTGTGCATGTGTGTAAGAGTATGTGTGTGTGTGTGTGTGTGTGCGTCTGTGTTGTGCAACGGTATTCACAGCAGTGTGTGGGGACTCCTGCCTGTAGATTTTACGCTGTGTGTAGGGAGGAAGATTAATAACTTTGAGCATTTGTTAAGCAGACAGCAGGCTGGAGAGGAGTGTTGGTGGGGGTCTTGAAATGAAGATGTGTGGGGTGCTTCCAAAAGGTGTTCATCTCACATACAAACATGTAATGAATACACGTGTTTACTGTTTTCTCTGATTAATAGAAGAGTCATAGTTTCACACTGGGCTTGATTGCAAGTTTTCCTGTCCAAAAAAATGGAAGGAAAAAAAAAACATGAACTAACTCTGTTGAACACGAATAAGACATACTTGTACTGTATATAGGAGGACCAGAAAGAGAAAACCTACATAGGCTTGGACTACACATTTCATATTATAATATCCTTTCTCAGATTTATGTGTCAGCAACACGGTGGCTTGGTGGTTAGCACTGTCGCCAGGTCACAGGTTTGATTCCAACCTTGAGTTTGTGTGCTTGGAGTTTGCATGTTTTTGATGGGTTTCCTCCGGGTACTCTGGTTTCTTCCCACAGTACAAAGACATGCAGATTAGGCTAACTGGCCTTCCCAAATTGCCTGAAGTGTGTGTATGTGCTTTGTAATGTATCGGCACACTGTCCATGCCCTAAGTCTCCTGTATGGACAATGAGCAAGTGAGTGAGTGAGGTTTGTGTGACAGATCATATCCTCTAGACCTAGTTTGGTTATCCAAGCAATCCTACAGTAGATAGGACAACTTATGGCTTATTCATGACTATACACACAGATCGATTTGAATAAGACGATATTATAAATGGTTTAGATTAAGGTTAAGGATAGATGAATGTAGGGTTTGGAGGGAAATTATTATTTGCCCCCTTTCTTTTGGTTTCACAATTTAATGCTTATAGCTGTAATTACACAAGACGACTGCATGTAGTCCTTTGCAGCATCACTTATGGAGGTCCTCAGAAATGAACACCATGTATCACTGTAATCACTCAGGGCAGTATAGCCCCATGTGGCACTGTTAGTGTCTTTGATTGCATTCATACTGTTCAAGACAATTATCGAATGCTGATACTAATTCTTTTTCATATTACGATAACAGTTTGAACTGTTTGAAATCTCTCACATACTGGAGTTATGAGCTACAGTAAATTGAGTCGTAGTTTTCAAAATGAGTGCCGGAAAAATGCATTTTACAATTTGACCTGAAAACCAAATGGACACAATGGGATTGACTCTGATGTGCCATCTTTTAAATCCTGTATATTAAATTGTACATAATGTACGCAGGCACGAGTGCGGTGCGTAAAGCATGCGAGGCAGGAATCGAACCCGAACCCTGGAAGTACAAGGTGACGGAGGTGATGGAATCCAGCTACATCAAAATTTCCTTGGATGTTTAAAAATTCTCAACACACAACACAAAAGCAGGCTTTACTAGCAAGATAAACCTGATAAAAGATTTGTAGATATGTGTTAAGTAAAAAAAAAAAAAAAAACATCTTTTGATTCACAGTGTCTGAAAGCGTGAGGCCGCATTAAACAGGATTCTGAATCGGTTCGGACGAGTGCGAATCTAGTGTACTGTAAATGGTTACCTTTTGTGATATCTGTTCGATTCCTTTTTTGTTTTTTTAAAGCCCGATTGTAATGTGCGTTCCCTTGCAGGTAGTGGCAAACATAGCTTACCTTTCCCGAAACCTTCAAATGTCAGTATAACCCCTGAATAAGTGAATATCAGAAATAATTGCTGCTTTCTTTTCGCCCATGCTGATTCTGTTCGTATGAGTTTTGCATAATGACTTCAACAAGGGGTGTTGTTTTGACAGGTGGTGAAATCAAGTCGGGAGGAGAGGGAGACAAGGTTCAATTTAGTTTGTGAATCTTTTAATTGTTGCATGGCTAATTAAAATAAAAGCATGTGGGAGAGAGAGAGAGAGAGAGAGAGAGAGAGAAAGAGAGAAAGAGACAGACAGAGAGAACAAATCTCCTTAACACGCTACACTATTTACTACAGCTTGTGTGCATACATGGGCTCTAAATTGTGTCTTCAGGCAGTTAGACGTATGCACAACTGAAACAGAGAAAAGAAAGAGTGATACAGAGGGGAAAAAAAAGATCTGCTGCTACAGTACTTCCATGTACTCACTAGCTCTTCATAACTCGAGTCACAAAACAAATGTATGGCTAATTAGAGGTACTCATTATGGAAGGCAAGTCGAGTAATTATTTTACATCACGCCGCTATTAATTGAATGATTCTTCAGTGTCTTTTGAAAAATCGTTTCTTTTTTTGTCTCGTTCTTTTTTCTTTCTTTTTTTTCTCTCCTTACAGTACATGAAAGACGATAAGAAAAGACAAGCCTATAAACAGGTAGAGCTGCCATATGCTCTTGACTGAAAAAGCGCTTCTGTCATGACAAATGGGCTTTTTAAATATTGAACCACTGCATGTCTTTTTAATACGGGTGGTGTCGGATCCGCTTCGTGCCGTCACTTTTTAATAAACCCAAACACCCCCCCACCACCACCCCCCAAAGGTGAATCTGAAAGTTTCATTTCGAAGAGAAGCTCTCTGTCACGCCCGTTATGCAACTGTTCTGGGTATGTCCATAAAGCATGCTTTTTAAAAGGCACATCCTGTTTAAGAAAAGCCTGTAATCTTATCAAAACCATCAGGAAGTCAGACTTCAGTGGAAATGCTAGCAATTCTTTGCATATGTTACAATATTTTTGCACCACTATTGTTTGCAGCTGCGAGTTGTACCAAGGCCAAATGATAATGCAACGTTTTTTTTCTCCTCTCCATACGGTTTAGCATTAGTCATAACGTTCGTATGTGTCAGTCATCACTGTACAGTAAAATAGATGAGTGGATGATGTAAAGAAAGTGCTCTCCTTGTTAAAAGCAAGTTGTGTTTTAGTGTAAGCGATCAAAGAGTCTCTGGAGGAACCAACAGGGTGGAGGACCTGAGGGAGAGCAGGGCTTGAAAGGTCTGTGTTTACTTATCGCTCTTTGTCGGAAATGGTGTGGCTGCTTATTCCAGGATGAGTGAACAGCAATAAGGAAAAAGAAATAAAAAGCACGGTCTTATATCGTACGAGCTACACTACACACTCTGCGCTGAGACACGAGCCTTTGATATGCGATTATGTGAAATCTACTCTAGGATTTTATTTGCGGGCAGGTGCTTAACCGAGATCTATAAACATTCACAGACGGAGACGATTCTGGCACGAACTCGGTATATCTAACATGTTTCTGGCAGATAAAGCAAGAGTCGATTCGACCTAGAAATACCATCCTGCCACAAGGTGCCCACTGCACTGGCCTTCAGGTAGCGCGCGTGAGAGAGCGAGAATAAAGTGAGGGGAGAAATCAAGGCAGGTTTGGCCACAAAGCTGGAATCCAGATATCTCTCCTCACTTTATTTTCCTCTCTCTCTCTCTCTCTCTCTCCCCACATTTTTATCATTGCTTGCTGCCCAGTTTGACCTTGAACATGATCACTTACTCATCCTCTTTCAAAGGCCACTGTCACAGCTGCTGTACAAAGTAGAAACACAAGATAGAAGGTGCGGAGTGAGACAGACAGACAGACAGACAGACAGACACCTGTTTCACATACTCAGTTGAAACATGTCCTCCGTTCTGTTCATGTTATGACCGCCATGTTAGCATGTCGAGTGCGTTGCCATGGCTGCACATGCCTTCTAGCATGTTTAACAGCGATAACCCCTGTGCATGAGGCTGTATAGGTCGTGACCCCTGCGCACACTCCCAGTGTCTGAAGCTCCACAGATGGGAGGATTTTATAGGTTGTTTATACAGCTCATGCCGAGATTAATTACAGTACAGTCACCATAAATCCGCCACTTGTTTGGAAAGTAAAAAACAAAACAAAAAAACAGAAAAAAAAAATAATCGAGAACATTTACTGTTGAATATAATTGAGATTAGGAGAGGAGGAATTTGTAGTATTCGCTACATTGGATGGAGTCCATGGCTTAAGTGATGGCACAGGTGGAGAAGAGCAGAGGTATTCAGTACGACTGGGTTAAAGTGTTATTGCTGCTAAACTGCTGCCTGAGACACTTCAGGTAGCTCTGAAAAGGGACTTCATCAGCTCCGACTTCTGACAAAAGCAGGCGAACCTCTCTCTCTCTCTCTCTCTCTTTCTCTCACACACATACACACAAGCACACACAATTTACCAGCCCAAGGGGCTAACACTGCCACCCTGCCTACATCATCTACGTACATAGAGAGGCTTAATCTGTCTCACCCTCCGCCATTTCAGAAGACCCTGATTCTTGTTTGTGCACCCCTCCTCCTTTCTCTCCATCTTTCTCTCTCTCTCTCTCTCTCTCCTTCTCTTCCCCACCTCCCTCTCCATATTTTCTCTCCTGCATCTGATTAAGTTAACAATGTGGCGTTATTTGCATGCTGATTTGGCGAGGTCCCTCTCCTCGCCGCTTGCTCTCACAAACACACAGGCTGGATGGCGGTAATGTGATAGCACAGCAGCCAGCCGATCCAATCTCTCCCCCCTTCAAACCCAGGTGCGCGCTATCCACTTCCCCCTTAATTCCCTCCCCGCTCATATTTTACTCCTCTTTTATTTATTTTTTCTTCTTCCCTTCATCCTTCTGAGTCGTATAAGGGTTCAAATCTGGTTGCGAGAAAAAAAGAAGGGGCGGGGGGGATATACGCTGTCTTTTTTTATTAATTATAGACCGCGGCTGATGCGGATGTATTCCGAAAGCATCTTCAAAATAGGTCGACATACAGTTTTCTATTCTTATCACATTTAAATGTCAACATGGTGCAAAGCTCTACAAATTAGTTCAGGCAGACTTCAACCCCCATTTAACATTTAGAGCTCCGTTCTGTAAGCCCCCAATGTGTGATTCAAATCAGTTTACACACACGCATAAAAAAAGAGCCATGCGTCTTTCAAACTTCTCATTTCAATACTGGTATTATTGCCAACCTTTGCCAAGTAATATGCTGGCAGGGAGAAGGGGGGGGGGGGGGTGAAGGAGATATGATATAAAGCAACAGAAACAATGCATTAGCTTTCATGAATTATAGATCCACCATTCTGCACAAGATCTAGGATTTTTCTGTCTCCTCATACAACCCGGGAAGAGATAAATAAATCAGAATGCCACAGTCGTTCTTTTAACAAATATTGGGATAATAATGTCCGCATAAAACTCTCGCAATGTCTCATTTGAAAGGAAATCTATGCTAAATCCTTCTGGAAGGCTCTGTGTCAATAAAACCAACCTCGAAAAAATTCCCTAAAATGGTGTCAGTTGAGAACTTTTGCGAAGATCATAAAGCTGTTATTGACTTGAGAGTTAGACGTAAACTTCAACTTCAAACTAACCTTTAAACCAACACGAGTCAATAATTTACTGTGATTAAACAGCTTCATTTCTTTTTATACTTGTATCTCCGGTGTTACTCTCCGGTACTGTATATCCGTACTCGTCCACCCGTACCGAGTTCCTCTAGTGACTCAGCATTCCACTGCAAAGCGGTTTCGGGGCCTCGGGGAACACTTTTACACCTTGAGTGGTTTGGCCGCACAGGCTGAACGCGACCCTGCGAGTGCGAGCCACACCGCCCTGGAGGAGCGTGGCTCTAGCGAGGGAGGATGTGCTTCTCATGCTTCATTACCCCACACTCCCTATCTGAGTTCCCCAGTCACAGGCATTAGGATTGAAATAGCCCGGTTGAACCTCCCTTACCCCGTAAATCCTGCTTTCCACCAGAGACCACAGAGAGAGACTGCATGCCAGACTTTCAGAAGATCAGGACCTCTTGGCCTTGTCTGTGAACTTGTCTGTGAACTTGTCTGTGAACCGTTTACCTACGCCAGCCTTTCATCATTTTGAATAATGTTACTCTACACCAGAAATAGATGATGAAAAGAGATAAAAAGTCTCCTAGTTGGCCTTCTGTGTAGATTTATAAAACTACCATTATGTCGATAGATTACCAAGGGTCTTAGTCACAAAATAGGGGTCCATATGTAAAGTTTCAACCCCTGTGTGACTCACATCAGTTCTGGGCTCTTTAAAAGTGCTAATGGAGTGCGCTCTGTGTGTGCTCTGGGTGTGCCTAATACGGCTATGGCCAAATGTCAGAGGAGTTATATATCCCTTTATGCCCAGATGGGGCCAGAGGGGTTTAATTGACTATGGTGTAAAGTGAGTTGGAGTCGAGCATAAGAGCAAGATGAAGATGAATACCATCCATTATGAGACAAACAGAGCCCAATGGCGCTCCTCAAATTGGCAGGAAACGAAGATTCCCCAAAGTTAAAGCACATTTTGTCCGCAGAGTAATTATCTGAGTGAACTTTCCATGGCATTGTTTCAAAATTATAAAGGGAGGAGGGATCTTAATGTGTATGGACAATGAAAGGCTGATAATGGAAGTGTGATCTGTAAGAGTGTCAAGTGCGTGTTTACCGTCTTTCTTACAGTACATGGATGTGGAATTGTGTACGATAGTTTGCATTCCCCAAGGGTTCTGAGTGAAAAAAAGAAAAAAGGATACTTCTGAGTTCAAACAGATATGGCGTGAATAATGGGAGAAGACTAGACGAGCGCTCGAGCCAAGTTAGAACAGAGATGTCAGGCCTGGGGTGCATGTAATACAGGAGAGAAGATCCCAAAGCTGCTTAGAGATAGAAAGCAAAGACCTGGGTTTTAGAAAATATCTACATCACTTATTAATATTGTAAAATGGACTAATACCATTTTGATACTTAAGGAACATCTGTGAAACATTTGTGAAATAAAAACAATTACACTTTTTGTTTACATTATACATTCGTCTTCATTTTATTCTAAGGGTGGGTAATCATTTGCCCTTATTATTAAAAATGCCGTACACTCTATAGGACCTTTTGTGTATTGTTCACACCTTGATACTAATAGTGTGTGTGTGTGGATGTTAAAGATTTGGTAATGAGCAACACCAGGTCCATTTATCTTCTTATTACCGTACCTGCAATACAATACTAAAGCTATCGTGTTCCCTCAAAGCCACTCAGTGTGCTCTTCTCCTCCCTGACTTTCCGGATTCTCTGCACTCAGCTCCAAAAGATTGCTCGGTGATTTCAAATATTCATCAAACAGAGGAGGAGAAGAGAGAGCCCTCTCCATCCCACTGCAGTCCTTTACCAATTATTTTGAGTAACTGCTGACAGGTACTAGTCCTTTTGCACAGCCGTTCCATCTTTCCCCCTGCTGAGGAAGAAGCCGCTACGCTCCAGGGAAGAGGAGGAGAAGAGGAACGAGGGGGCTGCCTGCCCCAAACTCTATGCACTTTGATTTTTGCAAATAGTTGCGTGGCTAGACCAGACATCTATGGAATCAACATAAGGATAATCACAAGACACGCTGTCAAACTGACAAATAGGTCTGAAAGAAAGCAAATACACAATAATGACTCATTAAGACAGGGATTTGGATCAACAAAGGGCCTATTGAGGACTGTCAGCAAACAACTGTGCTAATAAAGAGAGAAACAACAAAGCCACACACACACACACACACACACACACACCTGAAGTATCACAAACCGCTTTTACAGCACACGTCAAATCAGCGGTACCGTGTGTCACTGCAGAAGGAGCATAAACGAAAGATTGTCATGTACTTGAGTGTGTTAACAATGTTTCATCTTTTGAGGACATATGGAGATTACAACAATAAATAATGAACAAACGATAAATAAAAAAAAAAGAAAACACTAAATCCAGTTTTATGTTTTATTTTCGTCCATCTGTGCTTACAAAATGTGGGCTGGTATTCAGAATCTTTTCTGTGTATCATCCATTTGTGCCCTAGAAAACACAGTCACGTCATTACTGGCAAAATCCGGTCACATGTACAGTACAGTATGATGGGTTTCACTGCGATTTTTGTTTTTATTTAGCAAAACGCTATACATCCATATTCGAGAGTTGGGCCAAAATGGAGAAATCAGCCTGCAGTCGTGTTTGTCGCAATGTAAATACTGTATGCAATTTTATACCAGTAATGAGTTTTTATATATTTTGTTAAAATAAATAAATAAAGCAAACCCATCCTTTGATTGCGATTTTGTATTGAGTCATCCGGCAGCAAACTGAAACAAAAAAAAAAAAAACTTTTAAATGACAAAGATCATAAGAAAGATCAAAAACCATGCAAAGACTTCAGCAATGCATCATAAGCATCCTCCTCCTCTACCAGTATCAGTTTCAGTTCTGTACCAGTAATTCAGTAGTTAACAACAGCACCTTGTCATAAAGGTCTGTACTCGTAAAACTGTAAATGTCCTTGATCTTAACTTTAATATTCCCTAGAAATCCATGCATTTAGAAATGCATTTAGTTCAGCTGCTATTTAGCCCAGAACTGAACATGTGACCGACAGAACTGACTTGATTGCCTTTTTCTTCCAGACAATTTTTTGTGTCTAAGGAATTTATATGGTCTGGGTGGAAGTCCTGTTTATTGTGTTTTGCAGTGAAATATAATAATATATGTATAAACTACTAACATAAATAATTATATGGGGAAAAAAAGAGACAAGGAGAACATGAGAAACTCTAGATAGTAACCCAGGCTCAGGATCAAGTGGGGATCCTGAAGCTCTGAGGTTGCACGCTACCTTAATGTTAATATATTCCCAAAATGCATATTAAAAGGTGGATCTCATTTTTCTGCAACAACACTCGTTGTAGGTGCTGTGGTGGGATATTTCATATGTACAGTAAGTATCTTTGTAGAAGTGTGATTTCATCACTTTAACATGAACTCATTTTAGTGCATGTATTATTTTTATGCAAATAGTTATTATCTAGCTTGTAATTTTAGCTAGATTGCAATCTGATTTAGATTTGGTTAAGTAACAACACAGGCTTGGTTGCAGAAGGAGCATCTTACACGTGTGTAAGAAAACAGTTATATATGAATATGTATAATATTATTATTATTATTATTATTAATAATAATAATAATAATAATAATAATAATAATATTTAAAATACACTGTCTTCTTTGGAGCTTCTTTGAAAGGACCATGGTGAAAAGAATTTCTACTGATTTTGAGTGATGTTTGGATTTGGTGGATCTTATTGCAAGATACGCACTCATTTAATCTGTGAATGTTTTACACATAAATTGTAAAATAGAGATTTTCTCATCTTCTGATAATGAGGGGTGTTAACTTTTGCACTAAAAACTATGTGTCAATTGTGTCAACAGCATGGCACTAGTTATGTGACACTCTGTATTACTACAGTGCACTGAGAAATAATGTAATGATGCCGGATGAAAAAAAGGAAGAAAAAAAAAAAGAAAAAGATATGAAGATATAAACTCTTGAACTTCGTACTGTATATCGACTTTCCCAGGTTGTCATGCACAGCTGGCTATAAGACGGTGTCTAATTGAGTGAGGTTTACTGTGGGAACAGGGAGCAGGGACGGGGCGCAGGGACGGGGAGCGGGGATGGGGGAGCGGGGAGCGGGGTCGGCTGGTTGGGTGTTTTGTGTGTCTCTACTCCGGCAGAACCTGCGCATGATTTTAATCCCATCGGCTGCCAGTGACCCGTCTCGCTGCACCGCGATGGTATCAGCCCGCACGCAAACTGTTTCTAATTGAAAAAAGTCCTGCACCATGTCTAAACCTCTCCGCGCAACTCCAGCGCATGTTGTGTGTGCATGCTGAATCGGATTCCTGAGAGGCTTAGGAGCATGCGTGCTTGTCGTGTGTGTGTGCGTGCGTGTGTTTGTGTTTGTGTCTGTGTGTGTATGCCTACGCGCATGTGAGTTTGTGTTACAGTTAAAAGAGAGAGGTGGAGTAGATTATGATTGGACAGAGCCAGGAAAAGGAAGGTATTAAGCACCTTCATGGGGTTTTAATTACATAAAGTCCACCTCTGTAGCAGCACACTATAAATACATCAGCGTTCCCCTGTGGCAGTGTAGTTAGCATGGCCTAAAGCATCTCATACCTCAGTGCAAAGACAAGAATGCATGCTCTCGCAAGCGTGCAGTCTACCTACCTCAACCATGCACATTAAGCCATACTATATTACCATAAAATTAGGACGACTGTATTTCAGTCTGATTCCAGTTCAAACTGATATTTAAAAAAGAAAAAAAAAAGAAGAAGGAAAAAAAATCAAGTTAAAAAAAAGATAGAGACAGAGACAGAGAGAGAGAGAGAGAGAGAGAGACAGACAGACAGACTCACAGGGGAATATGAGATGAATCCAGGTCTTAGGGGTGTTCCAGCAAGTAAAATAAGGTTGAACCTCAATAGGATCAACATTCAGGGCAAAACGGCAATAAAAGTAGAAATGTGACAGAGAAAATGATCTGTAATTAGGACAAACAGCACTAAAAGCAAGTTCAAAGATAATTGTTTTTGGAAGGGTGTGTGCTTTGAATGAGAGGATTCCCAGGGTGACCAGTTTGTATAGAAATGGAGAACGAGAGAGATGAAGAAAAGAAAAAAGGAATAAGGGCGTTAAAGGGTTGTGCTTGAAAGAGAGACGGAGAGAGAGCGAGAGAGACTCTTTGGGATGTGACTGAGACACAGGGTGAGCAGAAAGTCACAGAAGGTGAGATCACTCTTCGGACTTAAGTAAATTAATAAAAAAGAAAGAGAGAGTGAGAGAGAGGTACAGCAAAGGGGACAAAGACACCCTACTGAATGTGTACCAATCCATCATAAGACCAGGCGTGGAAAAAAACAACAAGTGTCCACAACGCCCTTATCCCCTCACAAAGTCCCCTCACAAAGGCCTCTATTGTTGCTGCTGTCTTTCCCAATACTCTGGCCTTTGATAAATTCCGCTTGCTAAAGAAAAAGCAGCACAATACATTGCAGGGGGGATGGGATAAAATACATTATGAATTATGTTTTTTTTTCCATAATGAGATATTCAGGTCTTAGCTTGGCTTGTCAGGATGACCTAAAGTGGATGATCTACAGACTGTAGTAAAGTAAGTATGTTTAAAAAAAAACATTAGGGGTCACCTTGTATTTTTTGGGCAATTTTGATGAAGTATAAAGAATGCATTTACATTTAGGCATTTGGCAGATGCTCTTATCCAGAACGACTTACAAAAGTGCTTTAAAGTTTCCAGCACTGGATAGAAACATACACTGGTTACTACTGTAGTTTACTAACTATAAGTACAATCAGTGATGGGGAGGGTGTTTTTTATATTGGGATTAACCCAAATATCTAAAAAAAAAAAAGTTTTTTTTAAAGGTTGCCGGTGACTCGGTTGTTCTTATATCTAGAGGAAGTTTATTCCTCCACCTAGGTGCCAGAACAGAAAACAGTCTAAGTGCAAATCAATCACGTTAATAGAAATGACTTAAACTAAAAAAAAAAAAAAATTGTTTTACACTTAATCTTATCTCTCCCGTTCAGATCAGTTCAATGACACTCACAAACCTGTTGTTGAACAACTGGTGTAGGACCTAAAGTAAAAAATGCATGACTGCTAGCTAGAAAGGTTTTGTTCGTCAAAGCTGTAATGCTGTCTTTATCAAGAGTGACTGACATTTTAACTCATTCCACATTTGAAGGTGAAGGGCTCAAGGGCCCAAATTGGTGGTTGTGGGAACCTGGAACCTTCCAAGCCATAGTCCAAAGCCTTACCCACTGAGCTACCCCTGACCCCTGTTTTTTAAAGGTACAACCAATGTCTACCTTGAAACCTCCACAACGAATAAGTGAAATTCCTATCGAGTTGCGGGTTATCAATCTAAACAACGCATTCCTCGACTGCTAAACTGTGAATCGCAATCGTAATTATGAAATTTTCCAAGCCACGAATCTCTGTCTGCTAAATTATTGAGCAATGTGCGAGACATGATCTTTCCTGCCGCAGTCAACTCTTAAGGGTTAAATATTACATCTGAAGAATGAGCAATAAAGCAAACATAATTAAATTCTGCATAAAATATTCCTATTCCGTGGCCGTTTCCACCTGTCTGACAAATGATAGTTTTCTCCACATTTTCTTGTCTTTATCAAAGATGATGTCATTCCTGGCACGTGTGTAACATAAGCTTAATTGTGTTTGAACGGACACTGGGTGAAACCTAAAAATACACACAATAGCACGGGGATGAGCAGAGCTCGTCTTTCAGCGCTGTGTGCTTTCTTTTGAACATGGAAATAGCGCGGGAACGAAACGGAAAAATGAATCAAAACCTATTGTCCTCAAAAAAATTTGCCACTATATTTAGCCCTTGAGACAAATCTTACTGTTGTTGTGTACTTGTGTGTGAGAGAGTTTGTGTGATTGTGTGTAGGGAAGCTTGGGAGGGGAGGAGGAGGGGGGTGTTGTGTGATGTGATCTCTGACTGAGCATGTATAAAAAGAGAAATAAAACAGAAAAGCAGTTCAACCGTGCAGTTTTTGCAATTAGAAAATACACAAAAATAATTATTCCACAGCCCACTTGGGCGACACATCCTGAGTCAACGATGCATGGATCACGTGTTTAATAAAAAAGGTTAATCAGTTGCTAATCAGAGGATTATTAACTTGATATTTTCTTTACAAAACCATTAATATTATGCCATAAATATTTAATGGTGATGGGTTGTTTTTTTTTTTTTTTTTTTTTTTTTAGGGTGCAGAAGAGGGGAAAGGATCGCTAGAATGAGCAATACGCAGGCTAATGTGCATTAATCATGCTTTGTTAAAGTCAAATAAATTCATTCATGTTTATTAATACAACCTCGGAGACAGCAATACTCTTTACATTATTTAGAAAGTTATAAATCAAGTATTTGTCAGCAGTGCCACCAAAAAAAGCCTGAAGAGGTTACAGGCAAGCGAATACCAGACCCTCGGGCCACAGTTCATTAAGATTTAAGAGGTGGGAGAAACACGCTACGCTATGGGACATCAGTACCTTCGGGAATCGCAGGACTAAAGGAGACCTGAAGTCGGAGTTCCGGCCAGAGATTTTCTGTCCTTCTCTTAACAAATTACCCTGATGATTTGCTAATCAAAGCAAAACAAATATTGCTTTTTCGTTCGCTCCATTTATTTGAACGAACATACCATGCTCCCAAAATATTCGTTCCCAGTTCAAATGTAATTAAATTGTGCCTTTAGTAAAAACATGCAGCGGTACTCCAATTAGTTCTGTTTTTGTCATTCAAAAAAAAAAAAAAAAAAAGCAGGGAAAAAAAATAATAATATTGGACTGAGGCACACCCAAGGCACACTCGCAAACTCATAGAGCGTGTGCGTTTTGACTGAGTTGAAACTGCATTTCTATTGATTTGCGTTTGAACGAGACGAACCTTTAGCACGCGATTACGACGGTACTGTATATCTAAAGAGTAACGCTAGGAAAGTCGAGTCTGAATCATCTCCAAACTGCAGGATTTTTATTTTTGAATGTGCACCAATTATAATCAGTGCTACACATGAAGGGAATGTTAATGGGGTTATCCTTATTGAGAGTTTAATTTAATCCAAGATTAAGTTTAACATGTATCTAGAAAATTTCATAACAAAAACACAATATTGAGTAAAAAAAAAAAAAAAAACACTGAGCATTTTATCAATGTCATGTTTATATATATATAATATATATATATATATATATATATATATATTATTGGAAAAATTTAGTTTTTAGATGTAATAAAAATGGAATCCACCAAGAGAGAATTTCTCATTCATTACTGCTTTCTTTATCCCACTATGTTTCTGTTTCTCCTTGCCATTCATTGTAGACATCAGAAAGAAATTAAACTGCATTAGCAAGTCTCTTAACACTACACTTGAGGAGCCGTCACTGAATTGACTAACTAAATTGCTTATTTTCAGTCAAACTCAGGTTCTGCTTTTATTGAATAAGTGGATGGATTTCTCACTATATGCCATCCATCTACCTGTCGATGTATCCATTCATTTCTACAACGATCTGGTGCTGGGCCTATACTGGATATACATATTGCGCATACTTGGCTGTAATAGGGGATCAATTAAGAGCGGGCCGGTGGAAACTCATAAACCTGTGTGCCTGGGGCCGGTGGTAAATAATTGTTGAATAAAATGCTTGCTCCGTATTGTAGTCAGTCTGCGCCTCGGGATCCTAACATCTGGACGAGCCAAAGTCGAGGGTCTGGTACGACCCCGGGGACTGCGTTTGTTTATTTTTTTCACCGGGATAAACAAAAATAGTAGCGACGACTCGATATGATCGTGCGTGGCATTTCAACCACCTTTGCGTTCCATTGTCATGGAGAAAAATAAAAAAAGCGAGGAAGAAAGAGCACGAACGAGTGGAGGAGGCTGAATATGAAAGAGTGCGAAAAAAGCAGAGTGGCGCTCCATTTTGCATCGGGGTTTAAGCACTGATTTCATCATCGGGCTAAAACACATAACTTTAAAAGTGAAATCAAATATTAAAAATGACAGGCGGTATAAGTGCGGTGACTGAGTCGGGGTCACGGAGGGAGGAGGCGCGGGCGGCTTGTCAGCCACTATCTGTCAGAGTGAATTAGAAACAATCAGGGCCGAGTGAAAGGGAAGGTGATTGTTATTAAGCAGCGGGGCTGCGAGCAAGCTCCCCCAGATGTGGCCATGCATATAAAAGAACAGGAAGCCAGCAGTTTAATTCAGGAAGCGCTGGCGAACATGGTCTGCACAAAGGAGGAAGGAGGGGGGAGTCGGAGAAAAAGGCCCTTTGTCACTAATAAGCTGGAAGTTACTTTGATAACAGGCAAGGGTTAGGCTCGGGAATAAAGGCGCTTCTTTCGCAGAGCTTCTTCTTCTCCTTTTTTTTTTTTTCAACCTCACTTTCCTCAATTCTTATTTCTCACCAGGCAGTCAATATCTGTACAGAAAAAAAAATAATGGGAGTGGAGAAATCGGCAGTGATATGTAGATAAGTTGACCTTAACATGGAAGGGCTGAAGAGACAACTGGGCCCATATATATCAATTACACAGCTGCTGTCACACACAGATGATGGGGAAGACGATTGGGGACAGACACATCCTCCCTTAGGTCCCTTAACAATCTCTCTCTCTCTCTCTCTCTCTCTCACAACTGAACCTGGTACCTGTCAATGCCATTAGAAGGTCCTCGAAAGCAGACATGGCTGGCATCAAGGACAGAGTGAGTGAGTGAGTGAGTGAGCATGTGAGTGAGTGAGTGAGTGTGAGTGAGTGAGTGAATAAGCATGTGAGGGAGAAAGTGAGTGAGTGAGTGAGTGAGCATGTGAATGAGTGAGTGGGTGAATGAGCGTGTGAGTGAGTAAGTGAATGAGTGAGTGAGTGAGAGAGCGTGTGAATGAGTGAGTGAGTGAATGAGCATGTGAGTGAGTAAGTGAATGAGTGAGTGAGTGAGAGAGCGTGTGAATGAGTGAGTAAGTGAATGAGCATGTGAGTGAGTAAGTGAATGAGTGAGTGAGTGAGAGAGCGTGTGAATGAGTGAGTGAGTGAATGAGCATGTGAGTGAGTAAGTGAATGAGTGAGTGAGTGAGAGAGCGTGTGAATGAGTGAGTAAATGAGTTAGTGTGTGAGTGACTGAGTGAATGACAAAGCAAGTGAATGAGTGAGCATGTTAGTGAGAGAACATGTAAGTGAGTGTGTGAATGAGTGAGTGAGTGTGTGAGTGAGTAACAAAATGAGTGTGAGTGAAATAATGAGTGACTAAGTGAATAACAAAGCAAGTGAGAGAGTAAGTGCGTGAGTAACAAAGTGAGTGAGTGGGTGATAAATTAAGTGAGTGATAATGTGAGTGTGTGCATGACTGACAGAGTGAGTGAGTGAGTAACAATAGTAAGTGAGTGACTGACTGTCTGATTGACTGAGTGACAGCAAGTAAGCAAGTGGGTGAGTAAATGAGTGAAAGAGAGAGACAAAGAGAGACAGAGACAGAGCGAGACAGACAGAGCGAGACAGACAGACAGAGAGAGAGAGAGAGAGAGAGAGAGAGGGAACGTGCACAATATATTTTTAAGGGCTTGATTTTAATAATAGGAAGAGACACTATCATGCTGGGCAAACATACTGACAGTAATCACACATACTGAAATAAAACATATCAGACAGACATACCTCAGTATACACACACAAACACACACAGACACATCGCTGTCAAATCCTCTACTCAAATCCAGATGAGAAGCCGATGCTTCAGAACAGAGTGTTCTTGGTGATGGGAAGCTGATGTAAAACATGCTATCAGTGTTTGAATATTTGTGGTCTCTAACGTGTCTGTGGAGGTCTCATGAGAGTTTCGAGTCCCATCATTTCTTCTGTCCATCTGCCTGTCTGTCTAAAACACAAGTGCTGCTAACTTTAGTCTTGCAACTCATCAGGAGGAAAAAAATAAATAATAATAATAATAATGAAGCATCTTTTCTATTTTCTATTCTAGCCTTTTTGGCAGCAGTGCTTTGATTTCCATTTTCCTTTGTAGTTAGAGATATGTGTGGAAATTATCCATGCCTTGAGTATTTTTTTTTCATGGTAATAGCTGTAACTGTTAAATAAAAGCCTTTTTTTTTCTCCCCCTCTGCTTTGGAGATTGTAAAGCATACTCACATGCTCACCAGAGCATCTCTACTTTCTGCCTTTAAGGATGATGTGCGGAGCTGTGACTGGAAGGCTATGGTGTTAAACACGCTATCGCTAAACGTTACCCGAGGGGATAACAGTGTATGTATATATATATAACAGCTGAGAAGTGGAGAGGAGAGGAGAGGGAGGTGGGGGGGGGAGGTGTACCGGGAGAAGGATGAGACGGAGAGATGGAGAAAGGAGAGAGAGAGAGATCAGGAGATTGATATATAAAGTAGTTGATAAGTGTTAGAGAGGAAGAGCGAGAGAAAGAGAGACAGAGAGAGTTGTCTCCTCTCAGGACATGTCTTAGATTTCAGTGTGATTAGATAGTGAGGGATAGGGAGATGTTCTGAGGGAGCATTAGTAATTAATCACTGGAGAAGCTGGGATTTCCATTCACACTGTCTGGCCTAGTGTGTGTGTCTCTCTGTCTCTCCATCTCTCGCACTATATACACACACACAGAAACAAACCACCACTTTATTCAACTAAAACACTAAATAGGAAAAAAAAAAAATCTTTAAAAATCTTAACCAGAGGCTTATGCAGTGAATCATATCCTTTTGTGCCAAGTGCTAATTATTACCGTGCCATAATGAGCTTCAGTCTCCGAGCATTAACACGTATCATTACTGAAGGAAGGGCTGACCATAAAAAAAAAAAAAAAAGAAAAAGAAAAAAAAAGAACGGCCTTGACGTTACCGCTCTCTCCCATCACCCCTGCTGGAATCTTCTTCCACCCTGATTTTAGTTATTTATATATTTATTTATTTATTTATTTCCCTCACCCACCCTTTCACTATGAATAAATTTAGTCTGTCCCGGACATGAAAATGTCAAATACCTAAAATACACCTAGGCTAAATAGCGTATTAATTTTTAATGCTCGCTCATCCTATGCTGCTATTCTCATATCTGCCCCTGTCTGCCAACAGCTGTTGCAGCCTCCCTCTCTGGGAATTTATCATCCATCTAAAAGAGTAAGAGAGTATTGTTCCCGAAAAAAAAAAAAAAAAAGGAGGGAGGAAATTTTATTCGAGGATTTTTTTTATGACGATTTGACACCTAGATAATGAAACAAAGGATTGGATTTTAAAATCTCATTTCGCTTTATTTCATTTTATTTTATATAAATGCCCTGTCTGTGTATCAACGATATATCTATCAGTAGATAAACAGATTAACAGTTTAAAAATAAAAAAAATGCACAGGAATGAGAGATCAAGTTAAACCACTAGAGCATATTAAAATATAGTGTACAGTAATTTATTCCAAGGTTTTAGATGTCGTTTATGCTGTATGCACTGTTTTAGTAGCCATGTGATGGAGAAAAGATTCTTTCGTGAGCACTGAATGTCCCGGGTTAAATCTGCTAAGTGGTTCAGTGCTTAGGATGAGTTCGAGATCCCTGCTCAGACATGTGCTGCTCGATGTGAGCAGTCTCGTTACGTACAGTGCTGTAGATCCTCGTCTGTGGATACCTGCTCCGAGGTCAGTGTGAGGTGAGATAAGGTGAGATGAGATGAGATGAGATGAACCTTTACCTGATCACTCTAACTGCATACTGGTCTTGGGCCTGTCAGGATGAAGACGCCGTGGCTCCCCCCACGCCACCGAGTGTGTACGGCACTCTGTGATGACCAGAGGGATGTCTTTACTCTGAGAGAATGATAGAGACAGGGAGAGGAGGACGAGGAAGAGGAGGAGGAGGGAAGTGGAGAACAGAGAGAGAGAGAGAGAGAGAAAGGGGAAGAAAAACAGAGTGAGGGGTTGATGTCAAGCCAAATGTAACAAATTCACTGAATCACGCCAGTGGCGCAGAGGTCAAGGAAAAGCAGCCGAAAAAGGTTAAAGATGAAATCAAAGCCGTGCCTTGGAGCAGCGCTGAAAATCTATCCGTGCGAGGCAAGGCCACCGCTGACGCGCGCACCAGACAAGAAGCTAAATACTGCACGCCACTCTGGGATCTTTCATTTTCAGCCGATCAATAAGAGCTTATATTTATCAGGATTCCAAGCAGCTGCCACATCTGACAACCTCCACTTCATTTTCTCACTCCTCCCTCTTTCTCTCTCTCTCTCTCTCTCCCCTCATGTTCTATCAATTTTTCCTCCCTCTCCTGCACGGCCTCATGCTATAGCGGGACCCTATCAACAGTAAATGTGAATAGAAGGGGCCTTTGGTCCGATTTGAACAGCCACACGCGCCATCTTGCCCCCCTCTGAAGCCTGGGTTAAAGAAGCGTGTATTTTGTCATTAGCCCGTTGGCTTAGGCCCACGCTCTCGCTGCTTTTGTTTCATGCCACGCCATCGACGCCTGCCAACAAAAAGACCCCGTAAACCATGTACATTGTACCACTTTATTCCTTCAAAATAGAAATGTGTTTGTGAAGAAGAAGAAGAAGAAAAAGGCACAGACTAGACACTCCAGTTTTGAGAAATGCAGAGAAGCAGAAGGATTTGCTAAGAGGGAGGAAGGCTGAGTTAAAATAGCTCGATCTCTAATCATCTGCACGACAATATTTGCTGTGAGGCATTCTAAATAGATTATTGCTGGTCCATCTGTGTCATCATTGATTTATAAGGCATTAAGCTGCTTTCCAAAGGCAGGCCTTCCTTTGCTGCTAGAGTAGGAGGATTCTTGTCCAAATCAGGGCCAGCTGAACAAGCCTGCGTGTTGAAGAGGACTCGACGCCGAGAGCGCGCGGCCGAGAGGAAATAAAAATAGAACGGCACTATCCGGTTTGGAGTTGCCACAAGAAGCACTAAGAAATCCAAAAGAAAAAATTTTTTTTGGTGTGGGGGGGGTATTTTCCCTTCTCTTATATTCCGCGATACAAAGAGATAGGGAGGAGGGAAAGGAAGTGCCAAACACAAAACGCATACACGCACGAACCCAAGCACACACTCACACACACCCCAAACAAGGAACATCATTAACATATGAATACTATATGCAAATGGTTAGAGGAGAGCAGATGTTGGTGCATTTAATTGACCTATATGTGAGTTGCATCCAAACCTTTTACACTCACAGTGTACTGAATGCACGCCTATTACAGTGGCCATGGCACACCGTCTTCCTCATCAGACAGAGAGAGAGAGAGAGAGCTTCCAGTTGATAGTTGTGTCAGTCTGTCATAACCGCTGCAATACCCAAACGCGGTGCTGTCCTGTTACCCCCCCCCCCTTCCGCCTGCTGACACCCGCCGTGCGTCTCTTATAGATGACATCACTGCGTCACAGTGGAAATCGATCACTTAATGGCCTTCGGGGAGCGTGGTCGTCGCTGACAGGTTACGTGCCACAGCCTGAGCCTCTCTCAGTCTTTCTCCACCTCGACAGCACCGGCTCTTTCCTCTTTTTTTTTTTTCTTTATTCACTACTTGCTTCTTTAACAGCTAAGCTCGCACGGTACAGCCAAGAGAAGCACACGCTATTTTAATCTGCCCTCTTTTCTCCCCTGTCGCTCCCTTGATTATTTTTTTTTCTCCCTTTCTGCTTGGGAATGTCATTAAATTGTATTAAATAGCCTTTTGTCCACAGGGCAAGGACCGCCCGATATATGATAATACATTAATGCCCTGGCGCTCCAGCCACTGAGCTGAAACGAGCTTTAAGATCACGGGCTCAGAAGCACATGCATGGAATTTTATTGCATATATATATATATATATATATATATATATATATATGTGTGTGTGTTTGGATGTTCGTATGTTTGTATGTATGTGTGTGTGTGTGTGCATGTGAGTACATGTGTGCAAGTGCATAAGAGAGGCAGGGAGCGTGAGAGTGGCTTCGCTAACAACTGTGACACATACTAATAGAAACATACCTAATAAATTACAAGCTTTCAGGGTCTGGCAAGCTGACATTTTCTCTGTGAGCAGGACAATTTCATATCTGCGGCACGGGCAACCAAATTGCATCACATGGAGATGCCAGCGGATTAGCATAAAAATTAACACTTAAATTTCAGCTTATTGTCAACCGCTCTTCTGCTCCTTCAGCCAGACCAACAATCAATTCCTCTTAGAAATCTGATTATCTTCCATGATGCTTATTATCCTAGTCATGTCCCCTCGTCGCCTTTCTCAGACGGCCGGACTGTTTGTTTAAATGGAATTAAGAAACTGATAAATCTATAGGTGTCTCTTAGACGCACATGCCCTTTCTTTTTTTTTTCTTTTTTTTTTAATAAAAGGTCTTCTTCCTCGTCCTCGTCCTATTCTGTATCTCTTTCTCTCTCTCTCTCTTTGCCTCTTCGCTATTGTCCTAGCCTTCATCAACAGTTGCTGATTAAAAATGCTAATTAATATGCCATAAAGCCTCTAGAAGTAGTTTACATTTAGATGGTCTATTATTCACACATGTATTCGCTGTGGCCGGCTAAATAATGAAAGTGCGTAAATGCTCTACCATTAAAACTATACGTTCGTGCAAGAAAAAGGGGAAACATATTATATCAATTATCTCAGGACTATAAACATCAACGTTTTTGTTTTTTTTCCCCCCTTTTTTTTATTCCATATGGATGACTCATGAGGAACACCAACAGACGTTTATATAAAGTCTGTGCATGAAATATTAAAGTTCACATTTACTACAATATCATGCTCACACCCATGTTTGTGAAAGAATCTGCGACTGTCATCATGGTTACCATGGTTACATGACATGATCATTTTGGGTCAAGAGCCCTTGAAGTGATATCTTTGAGAAAAAAAAATCAAATATTCAAAGCATACCATAATGCTCTTGTTCTTTTGAGCTTGTTCCTTGCTCGTTGTATTATAATTTTCAAAGAAAAAAAGCATTAATTGTGTTGTAGCGAAATATTTGTATATTTGTCAACACGGTCCTTTTGAAAACATCACCCAAGTATGTAGCGAGACACAGCACACGCTTTGGGTGGCTTTCCACGCACCCGAGAGTGGAGCTCCTTTTTGTTTAGACAAATGGTATTTCATCGCATCCAGATGTCTTTAAGCACAGTTCATCCACCATGCGCGCACTCCAAGACGTACAAAAAAATGTATACAAACATTTATTCAAAACTGCATGCCTCCACTCATATTTAAGGGGTTGTCATGGTTGCCTTGACTCTAACCACTTCCATGCTTGTTCTCTTTTTTTCTTTCTTTTTTTAAGTGTAATGTTAAACAGAGGTACTGTAACCTGACTAGTGTTCATGATCAGGGCAGTGACTGGGTGACTGATTTTCCAGGACAGACACAGACTGGGGTTGTGAACGCGTGTTGTACGCGTGCCTCATGGAAACGTGTTGTGATGTGGCGGATTGTGGAATGGAGTGTGGAAAGGTGACATCACTTGACATTCGACGGCTGGAAGTTGTCGACCTGGCGTTAGGGCGATGGAGGACATGATCAAAAACGCACGTGAAAAAAATGAGCCACCCTGCAGTGAAAACTAAAGTCCACGATTATGGAAAAACAACCCATTCATCCAAACAAAATAACCTTTCTCACTTAAAAAAAATAATAAATCCTGTATATACGTGAGAGCCCTGGCTGAACATCTACATCTGCGAGGCTCGTTGCTGTACATGAGCGTATTACTCTTTACTCTGCTCGTGCTCTAAGAATAATAAACGTGCGCTTAGCTGGCCTATTTTCACATGCTGATGCCACACAATGGTGAAGGGAAAAAATTCAAGTCTTTAAATTCTGAGTAAACACTGCACTCTTTGTTGACTGTAGAAGCCTTTTCTTTTCGCCCTCCCTCCTTTCCACATATTTTTTCTCCATCTCTCCGAGCTTGTTGTGTTTTTTCTCCAAACAATACATCCTCTTGCACATCTGAGGAACACACCTCACTGCCATTTTATAGGTTAAGCTCCCTAGTATGGAGAGTCATATTTTATAACGCTGGTTTATTTTTATGAGCGAGTGTAATTAACGCTGCATGTCCTATCTCTCAGCCATCGATGCCAAGGCCTTTATTTAAACAACTACAGTATGTTGTGAAATGTTTGCGTTCTCAGCATTTGCTCGGCCACACACAGATTATTATTTCATACTTCTCCGGGACGTTTTGAAACGTTTACGCTTTCAACTGGTTATTGTTTTTGATTAGGACTTTTTGGATGAATCACGACGTCGGGGTGGGAATGAGGATGGGGGAGGGAGGGTGAAAACATGTTTACGGAGGAACGACTGTGAACCTGAAAGACCAACTTAGGCCAAGTCTATGCTCACCGCCTGATTTATGGAGCCGAGGTTAAACTATTTATGTCCGAGCGGCTTGAGTTGTTTAATTTCTCTGCTTGTCTGCTTGGGGCCTTCACTTTTTTTCCTGGTTCTCCTTTTTTGGGGTTGCAGTCCTACGATAGCGCATCTGCTCCCTATACTTGCTGCAAGAGACACTGAAGACGTCAGGCGTCTCGTGTTTCAGTCCAGACACCAGACACATGAATAACTCTATCACAGAATAGACAGAATCTATAAAGAAAAGAAATGCACGCTATAGCTACTGTCATTTTAGCTAGTTCCTAAATTCACTGGAACATTTTATTATTATTTTTTTTTGTCATGTCCTTGTAAATACAAGAGTAAAAGTGAATCACGTCCATGGACGCAAAGCTATGAGACTGATCAGATGGAGGAGCAGATGTCCTTTAACGACGCTTTCTGCCGTAAGACAGCCCTTTGCACCACTGCGCACATTTCACTTTAAAAGTTCAGTTGTACAGGTGTTTGAAAGTGGAAGAAGTCGAGGGACAAGGCACTGAGAAAGCGACTGTGCCCAGTCTTCGGATTATTACTCAGAATGTCTGGGGTTCTAAGGTGTGATAGGACAGTCAGTGAGCCAGCCACACTCAATCACGATCTATAGCCCCCACTTAACCTGCCAATCAAGCCGACTGTATTCCTTACCCTCTGTAACAGAAGTCGGTCAGATGTGGTGGAGATAATGGTTTGCGTGGAAGCCTTTTCTTGTCTTTGATGCTTTACTTATAGTGAATGCACGAATCAGGGCCGGAGCCTATGGGTAGTAGTCTGAGAGGAGCCTTGTCCAGGCTGATAACCTCTGAGAGCGATATTGTCCCATCATCTTGCCCCTTCATAAGAGCTGCATGATCTGCTGTGGTATGCAGATGGGACTTCAGAGTCTCAGGCTTGTCATCTTTTGATTAAGCAAAGGAAATGATTTCACTTTAAAGACATCCCCCCATCCTTTCATGACCGCCCCAGCCACCCAGCTGCTCTCTGTCACTCTCAATCGTTCAACATGCCGTAATCCTTTGTTTCCACGCTTGCTTTTTCCTGCACGCAGGACCACGGCGCTACCTGTTGCAGACACAATACGCGATCTACAGTACGAACAAGACTCGAAGACAGAAAAAGAAACCGCGATTGTCTGCTTTTGTGAAAAAGGAAGAACGAGTGCCAGGATCTGATGGCAACGCGGCCCGGGTCTGCTCTGGGACCTGACCTCAGCTTAAGTGGAGCACTGTGCCATTTTCCTATGACCTCGGGCTTGTTAAGTAGAGAGACGAGGAGTTTGAGAGAACGGAAGGGGTGGGTTCGCGGGGTCTCTGAGATCGAGACGCAGACGCGGAGTTCCTCCATAAAGCCTCGGAGACCGACACAGCCCCATCTCGGCTGTCACGTTAAACCATCTCTCAGCAACACATCTGTACACGTGCCACAAATCACGGCCGGGGCCGCGCCGAGAGGGGGGGATGTGTCGGAGGGAGCTGTAAATGGTTCAGGAAAAGCAGATAAAAACCTGCAAAATCCCTGCGCTAGGTGCCGAACGTGTGTTTGACAGAATCTGGTACTGTTTCAAGATATTTCTAGGGTCTGTACTCTCTGGATACTCTACTCACTGCCAAACTAAATTCCCTCACCGAGGAGCCATCCAAGAAAGGGCACAGGAGCTTTCTAAACACTCTCTGTAGGCATTAAGACTACTGGGACTTTACCTATCATGTGCTCATTATGTCTTGCAGGTTCTTATAGAAATCAGCGGCTTGGCAAGGAACAAGATTGCATCAGAAGACGTGAATGTATAAGGAGAAAGCAAAAGGCCGGGCCTGGAACAGGTCTAAATCTCGTACCGGCTGTGCGGATGGAGTTTACTCTGTTTGTGTTGTCTGTGGCTTAGCTGCTCATGTAGTGCTTAACCTCAGGCCAAGGGAAACAGATCGAAGTGCTCACCTGGCCGCTATCAAATAAGCACTCTTGACACGGGGACTAAAGAATCATTTCTATTTACACAATCATTTCATTTGGCGTCTATGAGGCCTCATTTGAAGAGCTATAATCTGACTAATACATATAGATTAAATGACTGAAAAACCATTTTTACTTGTCTTTTCTTTTCTTTTCTTTTTATTTGCATTGGTGTCAAATGAAACGGAATCACATGCATGCTATCGTTCTTAATGGAAAAGACAGGGGTTGAATCCTTCCAGTATAAAAGTCCCAGTGTGGCTTGAAAAATACTTTGTGGGACCAGTGTGTTCAAGTACTCTGAGTCGGAGATGTCATGCTTGACTGGCCTATCGATCGCACCTGGCTCCAACACACTCTCACCGGTATCATTTAAACTCTCTCAATTTTTAATCACCATCAACACCAGATCCAGCTCCCTCTCTCTCTCTCTCTCTCTCTCTCCCTCACACACACACACACACACACACACACACACACACACACACACACACACACACATATATACACATACACACAAACAGACAAACAGAGAGCACACAAATGCATGCACAACATCCAAACAGTAGGTCAAAAACATCTTGCACAAAAGCTCATACTGAATACATGTACACACGGATAAATTACACCGCGCGCTCATACACACTGATGTTTACACTCCCACGCGGAGCTACACGCATAACTACGCTGAAATTATACAGTTAATATGACAAACATACGAACATGGAACTAATTAAAGTCGGTACGTCACAGTGTTCGTTGACACGCGAGCGCGCAAACACACCCTGAGAGTGGCATTGCGAGGCTTTGCCCGGCCCACTCCGGTTCTGTTTGACCTTGCTCTGCCATATTCATTACATCATTAGGTTACCTCTTCATTAACTTTTCATTATTTATGGGGCTTGTGGGGAGGGGGAGCCTTTATCAAATACTATCTTTTGTCAAGCACACAATGCAGAGGCAGCAACCAAACTCCCCCCCCCCCACCGCACCCCTCCAACTTCCCCTTCCCCTCCGCCCCCTTTCTTCAGCCGTCCACGCTAATAACTAGCCTTGCCTCATTGCTAGCAAAGGCATCTGCCCTAAACTCCTATCATTTAGCTACGACATTGATAAACATGGGCAGGCAACTAGGCATATCCTCGAACCACAACTGAACAAGCTTTGAGGTTAAACGGTTTTAAAACGCTCTTATTGCAACATGTGGCGCTGTATATATCCACAATTTATACCCGGAACCATTTAAAAAAAAAAAAAAAGGAAAAAACCAAACCAGCGGACAATGTCATTTACATTGCACAAACATCGCTGACTGTAGATAAACATATTTGTGTGCTCTACCCTTACAAGAGCGCCATTCTGTTCCCAGGGCGTAGCAAGCTAGCTGTCATTAGCGAGCCATCGGCCCCTCCACCGCCACAGATTGCCTTTTTAAAAAAGTCTGGCTGCGGCCCATTTCGCATCGTAGGCCAATTATAAATGGCAAATCACAATCATGCCGATTTTTTTTTTCCTCCACACCCGCCCCCACCCCAGCACCCCCCAACACTCCACTCTGGCCAGGCTCCATGGCATCTCTTGAATAATATGGTGATAGCCCTTTGTGCGACAGCCTGCCCAGGCGTCAGGATATTTTACACATTCATGTGTCGGCTCCTGGGCTCAAACAGGGCTGCGCTTCAATACCACCACTTGGCCAAGTGTCTAGCCTTTAGTTGGCCTGTATTCGACTCCTGATTGTCTGCCACATCACAAGTTTAAAATATGAGGGAGAAAAAAAAAAAGGAAAAAAAAAATTGGCTCGCAAACGGCAGGCAGGTGATGGAAATAATTTGTAAATTTGAAATTCAAAGCCGTCTCTCTTTAGGAAGAGTACCAGATTTCAGATCAGGGTGGAAGAAGAATAGGAGACGAGCAGAGGAAGCTATTAAAGTGTGCTAGGAAGAAGCATTAGGCTTGACTGATAGGGACCCTGATTGACTTCCAGTACCACAGTCTTACTACACAGAAATGTGTGTGTGCGTGCATGTGTGTGTGTGTATGTGTGTGTGGCATGAGTTCCCTCTCAATCCACACACCATCCCATGATCATTCGCCAATTACAGCGAGCTAATGCATCCAGAGCCTGGAATCCCACCCAAAAAGCAAGGGGGAGAATTCTCTAGAGGAACGCTAATAATATAACTTAAATCATGCTGAGAGAGAGCATTATGCGCAAAATGGAAATCAAAAAAGAAAAACACAGTGTAATTTAAACTGGGGCAGGGCTGGAATGGGTTTATCGTATAAATGGTAATCTTGCTCTCTCTCTCTCTCTCTTTAATATCATCATGAAAAGCATACATTAGACCATTTCAGGCCAGCAAGAAGGGGCTTTGATTGGCAGCAAGAAGGAGAACGAGGCAACACGGAGGGCCCGGTAATGCTCCATGAGCTTGGCTCAACGGGGCATCGCTCGCGAGTGTGTCCTACATAAAAGACCTCTCAGGTGGACGTGAATATTACACTCCTCCTACAGGTACCATCTCATACAGTATACTGTACACACACACACACACACACACAGAGTTTCTGACGACTACTTTTTTCCATAATCCTTGTTATCCACACTTGTGCACTTAATTGAGTGCCTTGATCTAATAATAAAATCGAAAGTAGACACATTTTTAGAAACTCAAACAGGCATTTAAGAAAAACTTCAAAAAGTGAAGCTGAATTCAGCCTCCACCAAAAAAAAAAAAAAAACATGAAGCACTGAAGCTTGAGCAAGATAATGTGCCCTAGAAATGAGAATTGACAAGAAGGCTGCCTGCACACACACTTCCAAACACACACACACAAAACACACTGCTCAGTTTGCCTGATATTGTTCTGTAAGGCGAGTGTTTTCTGAGCAGCTGCCTCTCTGACGAGAGGTGTGCTGATGTATTCTAATCGCTTTTTTAGCCTGGATGATCATCACATGTGATAGGCGATGCAGAGGACTCGAATTGCTCGGCAGAACAGAACATTACTCTAGTCTCTTCAGATCCCTCTGTCTTGTTTTTTTGTTTTTTTTTTTGTTTCATTTTTGTTTTTTATTCCTTCACATCAAACCACATCATTTCTTGTATTTCTTTCAGCGTCTGTCGGAGCATCAGTTCCCTTTTTCCGAGGTTAACTTGCGGCTCTAAGGCAGACCAGAGTAATGCCAACAGGTGTAACAACAGGCAGGGAATTCAACACGTGTGTGTGTGTGTGTACTCATTGCCTTCCTCACCTACAACAAAGCAAAAGTGTGTCTATGTGTATGAAAGCACCTCCAAGGATTATCCCTCTCTCTCTCTCTCTCTCTCTCTCTCTCTCTCTCTCTCTCTCTTTCTTCATGTTTCTGAAGCGTTCAGTCAGTTTGCAGGACATAATCCACGAGAATATCCACGAGAGAGTCGCGGCGGAGAGTTCAGATTGGATCTATGTAACGTTGACAGACTACATCATCCGGCCGGGGCACTAAGCCCCTGTGAAATAGTTGTGTCTGCTGCATGGCATTACTGTCACACTCACTGCCATCCACACCCCCTCCCTTACTCTGCTGCTCTTCCTTTAGGGAGCTCCGTCAAGTCTGCCAACTCAAGCACTGGTACACTCTTTTCGGTACCACGGTGTAGTTAAACATGTCAAGTCGCGATCACATTTAATTTGTGTTAATGTATACTATTATATGGCGGCACTGTGGCTTAGCGGTTAGCGCTGTCGCCTTGCACCTCCTGGGTGCGGGTTCGATTCCTGCCTCGTGCTTGGAGTTTGCATGTTCTCCACGTGCGTGGTGGGTTTCCTCCGGGTACTCCAGTTTCCTCCACAGTCCAAAGACGTGCAGATTAGGAGAATTGGTGTTCCCAAATTGCCCAAAGTATTTAAAATCGTGTGTGAATTTTCACCAGAGGTCCTACTAGTGTAAAAATGTGAATACATACTAATGGTCACCATTGGCCTCCACGGTCCCTAGTTGGACTACAGAGGTTCCTGGATGGCTGCACGGATACTATTATATAAAATGACGGTAAGGGACATCTATAATCCCTGCTTATTCAATCATCCAATCATCATATTGCATCAGCGTAATGCTTTTCTGCTTGACGTTAAAAGTGGTTATTTTATGATGATGATTGCACTTTAGCCTCATCATTGCTGAGTGAATAGCTACCGTACATACAGTAAAAAAAGCAAGGGTACAGGTCCTCCTATTAAACTGTATGATGTTCTACCCAAAGATAGACAGACAGACAGGATTTCAGCAGTAGTGCCATCATATTTTATTTTGAATTCATTTGTAGGTTTTATGTCCAGAGTGATTAATGTTTCCCAGTATTTCTTAGGCTACTCATGTACAGTACAGTACAGTACAAATCTCAGCTCCTGAACCCAGAGCAATAATTACACAGCTAGGTTTACTCCAAACGCTCACTATGTAGACTCTAACACAATAGCATTTGAGCAATAACCTGCACTTCTAATGCTGGAAATAAAGAACAGGGGAGAAAAGAAGGAAAACGAGACAATCACATTGTGCCTCAAATGTATAGGTGAAAAGGTTGGGGGTAAACAGAATAATAAGAGAAACATTAAGAAAATATGAAAGTATAATAACAGAGAGGAATATAGGCATCAGAGTAAGGAAAAAAACATTCATAAGCACGACTTCGCTTTAAAAAGAGTGGAGGGGGGGAAGAAAAAAAGAAATCTGCAGAAGACCCTCAGCTGTGATTCAATATCAAAGTAAAAGAACAGACAGAGTGTGTTGGTAAGAAAATCAGAGCCTATTTAGTGTGATAAAGCTTCAGCTCCAGACAGCGTGGCCGTAAATGTTCACTTGGCTGGGGGAATTTCCTGTTCCTCCTCGAGTCAGTTTGATCAGTTAATAACATTAGATCACTTCAACTCTCCCGTGCCTGTTCGCACTCGGAATCCCCTCAAGGTAGCAGAACTGCAATATGCATGGAGTCACTTTGATTGTAGGCTGTACACTCAAGTGCATGTTGCTCTACCGTTCCCCATCGCTTTCACGAGCGAGCCATGAATATGTATGGGCCGGGGATACATGATGTCATATCGCATCTTTCGGAGGCGAGAGGAGAAAAGAAGAGGAAGAAAGTAACAGAGATGGGACTCTGGGGAAAGCGGGGGGTGTCATGTGGGCTTCAATGTAAGAGACCTTCATCAGACGAGGCGTAAGGAGTGGCCCGGCCCGTCCTGCTCAAATATGGCAGCCACCTGCTCACACTTGCGCGCGCTGTCTGCAAAGAATTAATTCCGAGTTTTGGGGTAATTGCAACGAAAATACCAGAACTGGCCGCGTCACATTCATTTCTCTCGCCGTGGCGGAGTTTAATTCGGAACAGGCCCTCGGATGGACGCGCTCTCGCTGCTCCGCCGTGGGCGGTGCAGGGATTCAGGTGGGCCGTTTGCTCGGGAGGGACGACGCGCCCGCTTCACATTCCTCACGTCGGAGATACACAGAGAGGGTCATGCCAGCGTGTGGAGGCAGGAGTAAATAATAAGGAGCGCGCTACGATACGATACGATACGAAGGGAAGGCCTTTATCTTCCTGTGTCTTTCATTATAAGAATCTTTCATCTTATAATAATCTGTCAACTAACTAACTACTTGCCTAGACTCTCTTAATAACACGTGAAGCTAGAGAGGGGTGACATGGAATCTGTTCTGTACTGAAATATTAAACAGCACCTGCGTGTACTTGTTTGGTGCTTGTTTGTGCGCGCATGTGTGTGTGTGTGTGTGTGTGTGTGCGTGCATATGCTCTTATTCATTGCCGTTGAGTATTGAATAAATTATCCTACTTATGCCTGTGTGAATATTGTGTGTGTGTAAGAGAGAGAGAGAGAGAGAGAGCAAATTCAGACGTGTGTGTGTATCTCCTGATTGAGATTGGTTCGACGGGCTGGATGGAACAGATGTCAGTGTGTGTCGACTGCCAGCAAGATTGAACAAAGCCAGTCACATTGCCTTCCTGGCCAGGAGTAGTAAAACAGGAGACCTACAAAACCGAAGGGCTGATATTAACCGTCAACAAACTGCATATGGACGAACACAAACAAAAAAACAACCGCAGAAAATTCCAAAGATTTGTCATTCATACAGCGAATTAGCCGCTTCGATTCGTCTAATCCAGATTTGGAACGACTCAAACATCCTTCAGTTCCTCCCTGAGTAATGGTGATGTGCGATTGTTATCCATGTTATTATTTATTTCATGTTACTGAATGATTAATTAACACAGAACTGCAGATTTCGTTTAGGCCCAAACTGGTAATTTATGGCTGCCGTCTCTCTCTCTCTCTCACACACACACACACACACACACATGGTCTAAACAAAGCAAACAGGAAAATGTGAGTCACAGTGAGGTCCATGTTCGTCAGATTCAATATGTGCGAGTTTTGAAAGCACATGTGAAAGAACAGCAAAACTCTGCGCTCATAACTCCTTCTAGCACTCATCACACATGAATGTGCTACATGGACATACTGTAATCTCACCACAGACCCTCGAGTTCCTGTCGGAACGAAATGTTTCGCTGCTCAGACGCGACTCGAATGTTCCGAGCGTCCGCGTGCGTGCTGTATTCCGAGGCGCCCGATATATCCTGCTTTTATGTCGAACACGTTCCGTAAAATCTTGATTTATTAAAATGGTACGGAATAAAAACGTCTCAAATTGATGCCGTGATTTAATAATCGTGTATTTTTTCATCTCGGATCCATCTTCCAATTAAATATAACAAGCGAGCAAACTTTATGTCCTCAAACCTGCAGGTCTAATTAGTTAACGATTATCCTGTTTATTTTTTTTTTACCAAAACATTATTATCATTTAAGTATACCTATTTAATCATATACACAGACTCAACCTAAGTATGTGCTAGAATTCAGATTTTTTTTTTTTTTAATGCATCCGAAATGACCCCAAAAAAACCTCTAAACTTAACTTAAATATCGGCTCCCAGGAATCGTTACCGCCGCCGGATAAATAGAAATGAATGTGCAACATTAAAGTTTATTGTTAAATTATGATATCGCCTCTGCATGATGAGAAATGCGGATGAGAAATTATTTTCACCTTCTACAGTTTGTGCGATATAAAGATAGTGTGGTTTGTGGCTGTATAAAATTATAGGCTCATTTATATTTACACGCCGAGGAATCTTTTTAAGTAATCAAAAATTGAATGCAATTTTTAAAGGATTTTTTTACAGCTGCCGCTAGTTTACAGTGATATGACTTCGAAAACAAGCCAGGATTCGGTTTGACAGTAGCTCGGTTTTTGCATTTATCGTCAATGTGTCGACATGCTAGATGGGTATTTTATTTTATGCATGTTTTACAGGGAACAAAAAAAAAATTGTATGGAATCTCCATAGAGAATCATCCACTGTAACGCACACACACACACAAGCGGTATTGCTTTTGCGTAGAACAAACTGAATGCTGTGGTTGAATTCAGTCTAAACGTGAACGCGGTATCGAGAAAGAGGTATCGCGCGAGTCAGACCGTAGAAACTGACACCGGAGCGACGCGAGGAGGGAAAAGGTGACAAGAGCGAGAGAGTGACAGAATGAGAGTGAGAACAAGAGGGAGAAAAAGGGTGTGACATGCCATAACAACAAACCATCAGGGGCGTGTGGTGTGTGTGACGGCGTGCTGCGTCTCGTCTTTCCCTTTGTTTTGTTTTTTTGTTTTGTTTTTACAGGAGGTTAATGTAGAGAGAAGCGGCGTGTGCGTGGTAGAGGTATGCCCGAAAGCTTCAGCCTCAGCTGCCATGTTGATTGAGGGGAGAAATAAAACAAAAAAGAACCCCAGATGCTGTGAAGGGATATATTCCTAGAGAGCAACTCTTTCTAGGACAGTGTGCTTGTGTTTACACAAATGTGTGTGGGAAGGAAAATGTATTAGAAGGAGGCTATAGTGGTCTGATACCACACGCTGTACATTATCAGCTTTGCACATTTTCTTTCATTGCCGACACGAATTTTCCAGCGCTACAAAGCAGCTGTCCCGAAATCCCCAACCACACACCCAGACGCAGGCACGGAGCACCCTGGTGTTACAACTCTGGTGACCTTTCCCCTCCCGACTGCGTGGTAAACCGCACTCCATTTCCCATAAGACTTTAACGGGCTGCGAGGGGGTGTGTAACCCCAAGGTTAAAGAGCAATCTGTAACCAATTAGCCGTTTGACTGCCGAGGCCGCGTCCCGAACGGAGGGAACGCAGGCTGGGAGGAGGGAGGGTGTTTTTGGCAGGTGGAAACTCAGGCTTCCTCTGGTTAGATCCAGGGTTAGCGAGGTCCTGACCACAGAACCTGCTCGCAGAGGCATCAAACGTCAGGGCTGCTCACAGGCATCCTGGTGTGGTCTAGAGATAATGAATACCAGATCTGGTCTAGACAACATGAACGTTTAGAATTCCCACACTTTGATGACTATGGCAGAGTTTAAACTGAATCCCGGACTAGAAATTCAATCCTTTTCATCTGATATATATTGAAAAAAAAAAATGAAAAAAAAAAAACTTGTCAAATTCTGTTCCTCGAAGGGTTACTTCGTTCTTCGCAAAAAAAAAAAAAAACAGATTTAAAAATGTATTTACTGAAAACGGCGATAACACATGCGTGCATGCTAATTGAGTCAACATCAAGTGTGAGCCGCTAGTCAACAACAATTAACGCTATGTTTTTAGGAGCACCATGTGTTATCATTTCAATGAAAGGTATGGCATCCTGACAGTTTGAAAGAAATTAAACAAATCGTCTACGAAGAGGATATACATAAATAGTAAAAGTGTGGCATAATTTAATGAAAGTAGTACAAATATTTTAGTTTCCTATGCAAATAAGTACTACAAATTTATTTATTTATTTATTTAAATGTTGGTAATGGACTTTAAAAGCTGAACGCTTTAAAAAAAATTAATGGAGAGGCAGGAGAGCCTAAAAGGGAAAAAAGGAAGGAAAGAATGAGCGCAAGAAAGTGAAAAGGTGAGTGAAGGAAAAGCCGGAAACAGAAGGTCGAATATAGATTGAGAGCGAGAGTGACTGAGAGAGAGAGAGAGAGATGGAGAGAGAGAGACGGAGAGCGCTGGCCAGGGTAAGGACCCTGCTCCTCATCCATCAGCGTATCTGCAAAGGGATCGGGGCCGAGTAATGAGCCGTGCACCCCTTTACACGTGTTGACGCTCCGCAAAATAAGATCCATTTACCTTCCGCGTTCCGTTCCGCCTGTTGCCGAACCCCTCATACACCCCCCACCGAGCTCACAGGTGAAGGCAACCCACTCCGTACTCTGGTGGCAGCCTATCTCTCTCTCTCTCTCTCTCTCTCTCTCTCTCAGTGGGAGGATCTTGGAGGAATGAAGGATGGTCGGGTACTTAAACTGTAGGCTAATGACGACCATGATGGGGCGCTATCAAGGTAAGAAAACGTGACCTTTTGGATTAGGCATGGGATTCATTTGTGGTGATATGTTTCTCTGCTAGAATCCATTACGGCAGGTTTTCAGACCAGTCCTGATGCTGTTGGTACAGGGAGTTAGATTCTATCTGCATGGAATATAATGAGCGCAGAATTAGCTCTGAACAGCTTCACACTGCATCCATATTCAGGCCTGATTACTTTCATTATCATCGATCTATGAGGCTTTTATTTTTCCTCATCAAGTTGCAAATTTGGGTCTTCTTGTCCACTGTCCAGCCACTTTCACACCACCCTAAATGACTAATGATGCATTTAACTGGAGAATTAACGGAGGAGAGATAGAGAAAGATAGAGAGAGAGAGAGAGAGAGTGAGAGAGAGAGACAGTCAGATAGATGGAGAGAGAGATTGGCTGCATTAACACTACGTCATACCTCAATGAAAATGGACTGCCCTCGGAAAACAAAAGGGCAAGTGAGAGATGGAGAAGAGAGATGCAGAATGAGAAAGAGAGAGAGAGAGCAAGAAAGAGAGCTGTTGGGTGAACGAAAATGCGTTGGATAATGAGACATTTCTTTTACCCACCAGCCCTGTGTGTGTGCAGCACCGCGATGATACGCCTGTTTTCCCCCGGCCCCCATTATCTGTGCACTTGAACCCGAGCTAACAATGAGTTCATAGAGATTGAGAAGTGCCGGGCCCTTAATTGTATGTATTTAGTCACGCAAACAGAGGCAATGGCCTGAGAATGGCTAGTTAGTGAATGACATCATTTGAGCTGCCGAGTCGACTCAATAGCCTCGTTGCAAATTTGCGCCACTGCAACACATCCATCCTTCGGAGCTAAGCAAGCAGATCCGCCTGCGCCCGCTCCAACATCAGCATGCACCGCGTTTCGCTGGGGCTCCGTCTGTTGTTTTACCAGCACGCCTCGGCTTTATGATGCTCCCTCAGACGCGACTCTCGAGTGATCCCACCTCTTGTCACTCTTCTCTTCTGATTTATGATTTCAGAACCGACTTTGGTTTAAAGGTGTCCGCCGGCCTGTCGGTGTGAGCGTGGTGACGTGTCAATCAGCTGAGCCGGTCGGTGGCGTCGGCGCGCCAGAGCCGCTCATCGTATCATGATGTTAGTGTGCCTGACTTCCTCTGCACAAAGGCAACACAGAGGGAGCATCCCTTCTCAAGCAGGGATGTCAGCACTCGAAAAATCAATCACCATCTGGCCTCCTCTATTCCCAGGAAAGAAAGAGAGAGGGAGAGAGAGAGAAAGAGGGGGGAATGGAGGGAATGGCTCAGTGGATGGGCAGAACCAAGCAGCTGTGCTCTGGCAGAGTCATGGTAGTACGGCGAGTCCATCCGTCCGCACAGTCGGCCATTAGGCGTTGTGAGAATGACTCGCATTAGCCGAAGCAAGGTCACGCTAAGCAAACAGAGATAAGAGAAAAGAAAGCAGCGATTTGTCTGCTTGGCTAACACCATGAAACCGAGCAGGTCATCGAGTTTACTCTACAAGTACATACGAAATATTTGTTTTTCCTCATACTCCTGGGTCGCCTGTTAAACCTAAACGTGAAAATATGAGGATAAATAGTGCGCGCTGAGCCGCGGTTCTTTTACAGCACAAATTTTAATTGGGTCGTTATTGTTTTGTGGGGGGGCTGGGGGTGACATGATTTTTTTTTTTTTTTTGGTGCAGCATTGCCTCCTTTCAGTAGCACAGCTGTGTGAAAAATACCAGTCGGAAAAGGGTGCTGAGGCAGCAAAAGCATTTAATACTCAACAAACAGTTATCTAAGCCCATGTCCAATAACCCGACACCACTGTAATGTGACCTACATACTAAGTGAATAAGATTTTTTTTTTTTTTTTTCATCAGGGAGGGGGTGAGGAGAACAGCACAGAGCACACAGCTCATTCAGCTGACAGTAATTAAATAGCAAGTATTCCTTTCCACTGCCCTTTTGCCTCTCGGCCCGACTAAGAAAGTATAATGTAACAGAACATATTGTGCCTTCCTCTGTTTTGCCTCTCTCTCTTTTCACTCTCTTTTCTTTTAGGTTCGGTCGCATTTAATTAAACAATGAATTGAAGTTTGATTTTGTATTTGATTTCCAGCGGCTTTTTAAAGACGGAGTGCGGCAGACGGAAAGGTCTCAGTTACAAATATATACCGAATGGGAGAAGCAACAATATTGAGAGTTGATTCAGCTCGATCACTGTCACCGCACCGGCTTGGAAGGAGGGAAAGATCTTGCTGACACCGGACACGCGGCGTGTCCCTTGAAGATTAGCAGGAGGAGTGAAACGTCAGCTCGTCCTTTACAGAAAGATGATGAAAGGAAGCACGGACGATGGATCGGAGGCCACCGGAAACAAAGCAGGTGTCCGTATTAATGTTGCTCCTTAATGCTGGATAGAAAACAGCAAAGTCAGAGGGGGGAATAAAAGGAAAGCTCTTTGATTAGGTTAAAAAGAAAGAAAGAAAGAAAGAAAGAAAGTGAGACACCAGGATTGCAGGGTAAATCACCGCTTTCCATTGAATGACTCACTTCAACAGATGTCCTCACTTTTGGATCTCTTCAAACAATGACACCTACGTGTGATAATTTCAGACTTTTTTTTTATTTATTTTTTTTACATATACTGTACTATACATAACGAAGCACTCGTGTTAAAATGAGATCTTCAGTGCGAAATGTTCGGAATATAATATGTATCTAATGGATCTTGAGAAACGATTCTATACTACACTTGAGTCAGAGTCCCAAATGTATCCAAATGCAGCACCGAGCATTGGGAATGATGTGTTGAGCATGAAGGCAAAACACGCTCCTGTTTGGAAAGACTAGGGATTATAAAAATAACTACAAATGAGTCAGCCGTGTAGTCTCAGGCTGATACTCAAAAACTAGGATTTTTTTAAATCAAACAATATCACTGAAAAAATGCAGGAAAGTAAGAGGGGGAAAAAATCATGTGGATCAATTACCACACCTCAGGGGTGGCTTAATTGAATTTTCATCTACAGCTGCCACATGTTCGACTGGTTGTAGGTGTCTTCTTCATTTGCATGAATGTGCTTCAAACGGGAGAGTCAAGCTGACAACAAAACATAAGGAAAGAAAGAAGAAACGAAAAAGCTACAATAGGGGGGAAAGAAAATGTCTCAACTCGTGCTATTTGAAAGAGGATTAAGTTAAATCTGAGGGTAAACCTAAAGTTCGGGAACTCTCTCGGGCGAAGGGGACGCAATCCTCAACAAGGCCGCTTTTGTCGGCGTTTGAGCGACTTTGAATCTTAATGTGGGAGAAAATAAAAACAAGGTGGAAAAGGCATGAAATTCGCTGCGCCGCAGTTCTCCACGCGTCTTCATCCTGTTAATTCAATTACGGACACTCTTGGGTTTCCCTCTCTCCTTCGCTTGCCTCTAGTACACAGACAGCACCAACAGCAGCAGCAGTGCATTTCTTTAAAAATCCTCATACATAGAAGAAGAACGGAGGTAAAGAGAAGCCTGAACAGCATCAAACCTTTTCATTCCTTCACAGAAAGCTTTGCTGATGACCGCTGCTTCACGGCACTCCTAATTTTAAGCTCCTAACAATTTTAAGCTTCCATGTAGGAACCAGTCTCCATAGAGGAGAACTCTTTTGTACACTTAAATACACCCCAATGTGTCCCTCAACAAAAGCGTCTCCCTTTCCCTTTCTCCTAGGCTTTTTTTAATGCTTTAAGTTTAGGTGGTCTGTGGGTGGTGGATTTCTTTTTTTTTTCTTCTTCTTCTTCTTTTTTTTTCTCACCCAAACTTTTTTTTTTTTTTTTTTAATCAAGCATTAGCCGTGCTCCCCATTCAGCGGCGCAGCGACTATAAAAATTCATCAGGATTAAAATGACCTCACAAGCAAAATTAAAGTTCCTAAAGTACACAATGGGGGCTGTATCTTTTTTAACATGTCCTCAGGGCCTTGGGAACAGAATTGTTTCCTGACAAAGTACTCCTGCCTTGACAATGGGCACCTTTCAAGCCCTACACACGGACTGTCTTTAGACTGCAGGAGAGGGACTTATTTCACATATCAATCAAAGAGCAAAAAAAAAAAAAAAAAAAGTGAGAGAAGGGCAGGGGAAAAAAAAGAAAGGCCCTCGTCTAGCGAAAGTGGTCCTTCAAGAAGTGAACGGATCAAAACTGAGTATATGGTGCGTTTATAGGGTCATTCAGTAGTGTTTTGAGGGGAGAGATGGAACCAGAAAGAAAGATTTCTGCACATGAAAAGAGTGATTTAATCTAGAAAGACATGAGAACGGCACATATCTGATAGACTGCATTCGAGGAGCGTGTGCGCACATACGATATAAAGAGGTCTAAAAGATTAAAAATGGATATCATGAAGCGGATCATAGGTTCATAGAGTCAAAGCGTCTCGGTTTCGTCTTCACACTCGAACACACTGCGCTCAACCTGCATGCCCATAAAGTTTCGCCAGCATCACACCGCCCAACACCCCGTCGCTAATCAAACTGGAGATGAATTGGGTGTGGAAGGCAGTAATTCCGGATTGCATTTGACCAGCGCAGGCTGGATCAGAGAGAGAAAGAGAGAGAGAGAGGGAGAGAGACACATATAAATATAGTGTTCCTAGACAGGTGGATTAATGAGGCTCCTTAAAGGCCTCCTTTATAGGTCAGTGGCTGCACAGGTCTGTCTAATATCCCCAAAATCATCTCATCTACTGCTCAATTCATTATAGCACAGATAGAAAAAAAAAAAGAGCAAATGAACAAAACATAGTTCTCCCTATGAAGAATGAGAAAAGTAAGGCGGTGCAAATCTTTTAGAATATGTCCTTAATGTCAGACTGTATCTGAGGTCTGAGCTTGTGTCGAGTTAAAATAAAAAGAAACAAAGCAGTGTGAAAAGTCCTGCAAATATTCTGTCTTGTCAGTAATGAATACACATTATATTGAATACCCATGCTTTTTCTTTTAGGCTTACTATACACATGAGAAGAAGAAAAAAAGAGAGAGAGAGAAAGAGAGACAGAAAGAGACAAATAGAATTGTTATGTAACCTACCTCATCATCTCCACAGTAGATGTAGTTGTAGAATTGGGGCAAGGCTTCTTTAGACAGGGTTTTGATAGGGTATTATATTAAACCTAATTAGATCATAGTAATAGCTTTAGGGCTCCTATGATAGATGCTAGCCCCTGGACCTTAGTGTACATTTTCTTAATATTTCAGCTTGTGTGCAGAGTGCAAATTCATCTTTTTACATGAGCCTGTGGAAGTGACACTGAACCTCTACGCTCCTAAGGAGGGAGAGGCAAGCGGAAGATACGAAGATGTATCGAAGTGAACAAGGGATGGGAGGTCGCATTATGTATACAGCGGAACGCGAGCCTAAGTGTTGTGCAACTGTTGTGCAAAAGCATCTCGTTTGTTTAGTGCAGACCTCCGGCATGGTCAGGGGAAATTAGTGTGTGTGTGTTTATGAGAGCATGTGTTGGATTTGTCAGAATGAATTGCACTGTTGAAAGGGGGAAAAAAAACTTAGTCATGCATATACTGTAGGGTTATATCAAAAAACACGGAATAAATGCTATAATGAAGTATGATGTAGTAAGATTATGTGCATTACATGAATTTCAAGAGAAACAGAATGTTTCCGACAAACATAATTTAGCAGACTGGTAAGCACAGTGCTTATGCACTATTCAGCCATAACCAGTGTTGGGTGTAACGCGATACAAAGTAACGCGTTAGAGTACTTGGATTACTTTTTTGATGTAACGAGTAATCTAACGCGTTAGGTCCGCCATTTAAGTACT
>JAQMYJ010000023.1:8908223-8932882 GCA_030014305.1 Clarias laeviceps | reverse complement strand
ATGAGGAATCACAAAGGAGTTTTCATTTTCTGCAATGGAAAAGTACTCAAACTAGTTACTTTTATCAGAAAGTAACATTGTAATGTAACTGATTACTTTTTTTTTTTAATAATGTACTTAGTTACTTTAAAAAGTAACGTCCCCCAACACTGACCATAACGCAAAACATTAAGCCCAGTATTGTGTAAGTTCCCCTTGTTCTGCCAGGGCAGCTCTAGTCCACCAGGACATGACTTCACAAGACCTCTGGGCTGTGCTGTGGTGTCTGGCACCATGACGTGGATCGGACTAGTTTGTCCTGCGCGTTCCTTGGTTGTTCGGCTGGATCAAGATCTGGGGAATTTGGAGGCCGAATCAAAAACCCTAAACTCTTTGCCTGCTAAGCCCCATACATGGCACGCTGTGATGCACTGGGTGTTCTGATATCTTTCTCTCATTTACTTTCTTGGCAATTTGTGCTGCATTTGCTTTTCTGTGGACTTGGACCGGACAGGCTGGCCTTTGGTCCATGTGGGCATGGGTGATCCTTGGGTTTTGCTTATGTATACGGGTGATCACCTGTTAGTGTGCATAACATTATGGGTTATCGGTGTGTATGTAAAGGTTTCATAAAGTTCAATCCAAAAATTTAGAGGTTGAGACTATAATTCCTATCAAACTACATTGCAGTGGTTACTCAAACGGTTAAGGTTCTGCGTTTCTGATCAGAAGGGCAGAGGTTCAAGCCCCAGCACTGTCAAGCTGCCACTGTTGAGCCTTTGAGTAACACCCTTAACCCTATCTGCTCCAGGGGCACTGTTTCTTGGCTAACACTGTGCTCTGACCCCAGCTTACTAACTGGGATTAAAAGAAAAAGTATTCACATAATCATTAGCATTGACAGTGAAGGAGTTTAAACAATACTCGAACGGAAAAAGCTACATATCATGTATCTTAAACATTGCTCTCAGTACCCTTGGTTTAATAATACAAATGTGAAAGGTTTGTGAAATGTGCAACTGATCATCATTGGAGAAGTGCACCATGCAGAGCTTTGATATGTTTTATGATATATGATATGATATATATCTATGTGCATAAATAATGTGCATACATTTGAAGTTGATGTACACAATGTAAGTATGAAATAACTTAATCAAAAGGGGGTGAATACTTATTTCCCTTCAGTGTGTATACATGTACGGATACTGATCTATATTACAGATATACAGTAAGTTCACTTTCACTTTCTGTTGCTGAATTCTAACATAGCGTGCATTATGAAATCTGTTATGTAGTTGGATTATTTGTGAAGAGGAAGTCATTGTGAATGGATTTCAGCGTAATCGTACAGTATGTTTAATGACCTTGACTGAAGTATGTCCTTTCTATAATAAGAAGTCTTTTGCTTATGGTTAATGCAATTCAATGTTTAGTGAAGCATTTGTTCTGCAATGCAAAATCTAAATACCTTACATACTGTATCTTAGGTAATTATGGGTTAAATCCAATAAGTACAATTCCATTCTGTTCTCGTCAGCAATCTTTGCACCATGTCCTCTCAGGGCAGAAGTGTGCGATTTCATATCATATCATGCAACGGCTCGTCCCGCAGGCCAGGCCTGATTCAGTGCACATTAGTGCTGGGTCATGCTGCCATTCACATCCTGTCTCAGTTCTGCTATGCAGACCCATCTTTCTCTCTCTCTCTCGCTCTCTCTTTTTCCATTTTCATTTAAAGCATGCATGCTGTAGCGACTCATGCTGGAACCTTTCCCTGCGCGTACAGTGTGCTGGGTCACGATGCATTAATGTGCGACAGGGCCACATCTATCTCTGCCGCACACCTTGAGGGCATCTCTTAAATGGCAGAATTTGGTCATTATGTGGCATTAACCTCATTAGAAAACACTCTTTAGAGGCTGGGAGATAAAATTGATTTACAGCTGCCATTCCCACCATTGCTCCTCCGATCAATTGTTAAACTATCCTTTTTATGGCCTGCGATGCTGCGTTTCTCTGTGCGACGACCCCACCACCCCATCTTTCCCTGTCTGCCTGCCAGGTGTGTGTCTATGAGTGTGTGTGTGTGCGTGTGTGAGAAAAGTGCACAACTCAATGTGGTTAAAAATTGAAAAATATCTTCCATAAGTGAGACTCAGCCATCTTCTCACAATAGAGCAATATGATAGCTTTTTAAAAGCCTTTCTCGGCGCATATGTGTGTCTGCGTGTGTGTGTGTGTGTGTGTGTGTGTATAGAGGTACAGTAAATCCATCTGCCTGATCTGTATGTGTCTAAATGTGTCTGTATGTGTGTGTGTTTGTGTGCATGTGTATGTGTTTACGTGTCTGTATGTGAGTGTGTGTGTGTGTGTGTGTAAATGTCAGTGTGTCCAGTCGCTGACAGCTGGCTCTGGTGTGGCCGTTTAAGATGAACGTCTGGCTATATTTCTTTGATAAATCGATAAGGCCACCCTCTTTGCTAACCGCCCGCCTCTCACCATCCCTAAGATTGATCTGTGGCTAGCACACTTCAGGCTAGCACACTTCTGAAAGAAAAAAAACACGCTGGCGCTTCGGGTGTCCGAGGCACAGACGGACGAGGGGGAAAAGCCGCCGCTCGGGTTGTCCTCTCCGTCAGTGGCAGCTGAGCGACAGAATTCCAGCCCTCATGTCAGAGAGCGAGTGGCCAAAAGTCTGACGGGGGGGATGGAGGCCCCCCGTTTGCATCGCTCCTTAACATTTCACAGTGTTTCAAATGTCTCCTCAAATAAAGCCATTGACTCAACTGCAGAGAATGGCATTTCAAAATAATGTGGCCTCTCAATTATTCAAAGCTTTACTATGCCATAATGCTTCATAACCGCATAGCCCTCTTTCTCTCTCTCTCTCACACACACACACACACACACACATATATATATATATATTTATATATATGCACACACACACACACACTTTCTCCCTTAATAACATCTGAATATCTTCCCACTCTCGCCAGAATTATGACACATATTCATTTCACGTCATCGTTCCGAGTTTGGCAGGAGACAGAGACAGAGAGAGAGATCGAGACAGACAGAGGGAAGAGGGAAAAAAAAAAAAAAAACACCATCACACCACTGCATTTAGGTGTCAAGCTAGCAGGCCATCTTGACTTTAATATAAATAGATATAAATCAACATGCTGCTTTTTTTTTTTTTTTTTTTTTTTTTTTTGCATGCTATCAACAGACAAGCGCTACATTTTCACCCACACCTCTTCAGCATATTCACGCTGAGCTGTGCAGCCCATTTTACTGACTGTGTTACAAATAGCTGCTAGGTGAGCTAACTAACCCTGGTCAGGAAACACTTGCACCAGACTTCCACCAGACGAGGCCGTCTTAATCAATCCCTGTCTTAGGATGGATATTTGAACTTATTAGATGTGATATTGAGATCAAATTATAAAAAACAAATGATATGTGTAAATGTAGTCAGGGTGTGAAGTGCAGAGGGTTGTGGGGGCGCGCTGGGTATGAGTAAACCTCCTCAAATGAGAGATTAAGCTTAGACTAAACTACAGTAAGTACCTGTCAATGACAGGAAAAGAGTTTTTAGAAAAGTTAAAAGGTTCGAGCTAAAAATAAGCTGATCAGCTTTAATATAATCAGTGGTATTATTATTTCAGGATGAAGCCCAAGTACATCTGCCTGTCACTGTTAATTTATTAATACAAATGTTCTAAGTTACCTTGTTTACGCTGAATTGTACTTCTTTCGTCATCAGCCAAATACACTCCCTGTGTATTTAATATTAATAATTTAATAATATTTTATATTAAATAAGAAATAGGAAAAGTAGAATGGATAAAGGTTCTCGACTCCAGAGTGTTAAATTTTATAATAATAAAACTTATACCTACTTCAGCGCTGTTATTTCAGCGGTGAAAATATTAACAAATCCCTGTAAAAATATTAAGTTTAGCTTTTCTAATTAATATCTATTGGTGCAGGTGTTTGTTTACATTGAGAAAGTAGCTTATTTTAATGTAGATTATTAAATCTGTCACATAAATGTTCAAAACATAATTTTTATTTAACATTTTGATTTCACTTATGGTGCAGGTTAAACTTTAAGCAGATATCTAAGTAGTGCAAAAGTTTCAATAAAATCTATTCATCCAGTTTACCGTGATGCTGTGACAAAATCTGGCTGGACAGACATACAGACAGACAGACAGAAATTAACACTGGTTTCGGCGCTCCAGTAAAGATATCATTGAAAGAACAATGTACAGACAATACCTTTCTTTTATTTATATAGATGACACTTCATACACATTTACAAGGCATTTTGATGGACCAGTAACTCATCTAAGGTGTCGCCCCCCCCACACACACACAATAGGGTTCTTGGGGTAAGATCTGGATCCACCATGACCTCGTCCTGTGTCCTGAAGATGGCTGAATGAATGAATTATTGAACACCCCTGCTACGGACCGTACCATATGGTAACTGTTAACCCTGGGATTACATCATTTTATACATATGTAGTAGTGATGGGAAGTTTGAATCATTTTAGTGACTCAGTCCTTTGAATCTCGTTCATCAAAATGAACGAATCTTTTTTTGAGTCATTTAGTTCATTTCGTTCTTTTGATCAAAAATAAAATAAAATGTTACATTTTCAATAAAAAGACCCCCAACACGTCTACATACACAAATTTTGGCTATAGTTCCAGTAATGAAAATATTACAATGCAACTAAAGACATATTATGATAAACAGAATGAGCAGCTCACCTCTTATATCTTCTAGTCCGAGTCATTCGTTCTTTTGAAACTATTACACTGCATAGTGTCTATGGGAGTCACGTGGCAAAAGAACATACAATTCGGGCCAAAAGACTCAAAAGTAACTACTGTTTCCTGTACATAACCTACGAAGGTTTTGCGATGCTTTATGCACGCGCCCAGTAGAAAATGAACGAATCACTCTCCAAGACTACTTGTTCTTCTGACTCACGTTAAAGACTCGTTCAAAAAGAACGAATCGTTCATGAACGACCCATCAATTCTATGAAGGCCTTTCAGTTCACACATGGTTCCAAAGGTTCCAAAAAATTAATACAGTAATTAGGTCATATTTCCGGGCACTTATAAACATTCCAAAAATATTACTGAAAAATTTGCAATAGCAAAAAAGTCACTGCTAAAGATATAATTGAAATAATTGTGAAACAGGCCATTATTAAAAAAAAAACATGGATGTTTTGAAATACTAATGCGTTTGAATGTCATGGCCTAGAAGCTGTTGAATATTTACTGAATATTATATCCTGTCACATCTGAAATAGTCTAAGTATTTAAGACTTGCGTCCTGTAAAAGTTCTACACCACATCTCTATGCAATATGAAGTATTCCAAACCCCTGTATAACCACTGCGATAATTCACAATCTAGGTGTAGTGTATTTGTTACGCGCTCGCGGATACTTCTCCTTTGTCATACTCTTAAAGTCTTATTTAAGCAGCTCCCGACAGGCACCAGACTGTCCTTTGCCACTGTGGAGCACTTATGAGATTAAAAGGGAATTAGCTTCAACGCAGATCCTCGGAATCGAGCAAGTCGCCGTGCGCTGTGCTGCGCTGTGCTGCGCGGGTAGTCATCATAATCATCTTCGTCATTACGGCCATCATCATCACCTCGTACAGATTGCACCTGAGGAATAGCAAGATGGAGCTCGTGCCACCAGGCGAGTGCACACACAGTCATGGCTTATTCAGCAAGAACATCCCTCTTTCACACTACCTCCCTCGCGCTCTCTCTCTTTTCTCAAGATCTTGCTGTGGCCTGGGCACTGAGAGGAAAAACGCTGAGTGCACAAATACCCCCCCCTTACTAAGAATGGGTTTCCCTCGTTTACACCGAGAGGAAGAAAAAGGAGGATGAGTGGACGTACAGTATGTCTAACCTGTCCAAAGTCCACTTTTCACCCTTTCAAAAAACTCAAAACATCCTCCTTGTTTTTATCCCCTCGACTTCTATCTCAGAACCATATTACAAGTTTAGCCACACATCTGTCACAGCAATACCTTGTTTTCTTTGCTCTTTCTTTCCGCTTCAACATGGAATGAAAATTATATTTTGCTGACTGAAAGGAAACAGTCCTCTGGTGCCTGTTTATATGTTTCCTCGCTGTTTATTCAGTGAGTTTCCCCTCAGTGTAAGATTCCCTCATCCACGCCTCGTCTTCTTCCACGCTATGTGTTTGATCTCGTCCCGGCCTGGCCGACCACAGCGATCATAACCAGAAAATGTGTGGTCTGGCGCGTGTGCCCGGTGTTTAGTGCGGAAACACAATATCTCGAGTTGAGTTGTTTGCTGAAAGCACATTCTTTTCTTTTTTTTTTTTTTTTATTCGTGTACAAAATTTTTTAAAAAAGAGAGAAAATGCAGTTTGAAATGGGTTCTAAAGAGATCATAAAGAGACACTGAAAGAGGTAGAGAGACAGAGAGACGGATAGGGAAGGAGGGGGGGATTTTATACTGATGTGATGACTGCTGTGTGTACGAGGGTCGCAGTGTGGTCTGACTTGTTGGTCAGCTGCCCCTTGCTAAATGAAGACTGGATGCGATATTGTCCTAGGTATCATGACCATCTGATGTCGATTTCACACAGCGGTGGGACCCTCCACAAGCTGGTCCTCACCACCAGCCACATGGGTAATAAACAAAACCATACTGTAATACGCACCAACTCACAAACACACATTTCTTTTCATCTGTCTAAATCTCTAAATGAACCCGTCGTGCTTGAAAAAAAAAAAAAGCACGAAGATAATCGACAAAGAATGGATCTATCTATCTAGTTCTTGATCTATCTACAGTATGTCGCGGCAACGCTGACAAACACACACCCCTCCATACGCTACACCAAGAACATCCTAAAGCATCCTGAGCCACAGGCGTCAACATTAACACATACAGACACTAATTCATTCTCAGACACACCTCCCAATCTCTCATCGCCACACAACCTCGCGTGTACGCGCAAACACACAAACACACACGCACGTATGCGCCCGGCACAGAAAAACGCATCATCTCATCTCACTCCCAAAATGATGCAAAATTTGAAACCGTATTTACAGAACCCTCTCCACAATCATCTCCTGCACGAAAATAGCAATCTTGTCTTTCAGGCGAGGAAAAGGCGAGAGCCGTTCTAAGAGGCTATGAATTTGGTTGGAGCTGAATAGGATGTTGGTACATGTTTTACTAAAGGAAATATAATGGCACACTATTATTAGATCACATTAATCATGAGGGTGCCAAAGGCACTGACAGCAGCCCTGAAAGGGATTGAAAACGTTGGTAATGGATATAAATTACCCATTGTGTGATAAAAGGATTTTTTCCACTAAGAAGGTAGGAATAAAACACAGAGCTTCCAAATGTGCGCGTGTTAAAATATGGACTAATGCAGGTTATCTCGGGCGGATTAAAATTTTAAGGGAATCAGATAGCGACACAGAGAGGCCTTAAGTTAAAAGAGGAGGCTGCGAGTGAGTATAGGAATTAAAAGCTGATTAAATCGGAAGCTTGCGTGTCATGAGTGGTAGGGGAGAGGCGGAGAAACAGAAGGCAAAGAGAAAGAGAGATGATGAGAGGAAAGAGTGACAGAGGGCAGAAGGCAAGAGACTTGTTTTGATAGAGGTCTGTCAATTGGCACGGCGATAATGAGTCACGTCTCCCTTATTCGGTTATTTATTGCCGACTTGGCTGGCAAACAAAAGATCAATAATTTTGAGCAAATCTAATGTTGTCCCTGGCGCTAATGCGCTCGTCCATCTCCGCTGGCATCCTCGCATGGGAGCGACACCGAATCTGTGGTTATTTCACATCAAATGCAATTATATCATATGGCTTTAATAACACACGGGCCCCCCCATGAATATGTGGCGATACTTGATAATGCCTATGCATATGTGGCGTGCGAACGTGTCACATGGTAGTAAATTATAATATATGTCAGTATATAAGCCGCTTTTTCAGTTTTCGCTCCGAATCAATCTTCATTTGTGGCTTCAGATCTAAAATGAAAGATGAAGTGTTCTAGCAGTCCATCCACCGACTGACAGCGCGCGCACACGCTCGCGCTCACGCACGCGCACACAGACACAGACACACGCGCACATGCACACGTATGTACAAACGGCACGGAACTGAGAGTCCCATCTGTTAACAATATGCACCCTGAGATAAAATTCTTATCACACTTATTTCAGAGATATAAGGTTGGCTAATTGTTCTTCGCATAGGCTACATCACCCATCATTCAATAGCGATATTTCATGAAGTTAGTGAGAACAGATGCCCCCACCTGCTAAGCTGTCCTCTGCAGGTATATTTCAAAAACAAAGCCAGGCACCTGTAGTTACACACACACACACACACACACACACAAGCCTGAAGTGGTACTACCGAAATGGAGAAGAACAACATGGGAAGATCCAAAGAGCATCCCAAAATGTTATCCTGATTATCTTTTTATCACCATCTACACGTTACACACTGGATTAAAGACGTTTCTGACTTCTGACATCCCTTAATCATACTTAAGACGTCGCATGTGACGGATTTCGGATTCTTCAAACCAGATTTTCAATTAGGACGCCGCAAACCAGTATGGCGGCAGAGCAAAAATTGCTAACGTTTTTAATATGCTATTAAAAGATCCTTATAAATCACTCCTAACCAATTATTTCCTAGCCAGCCCTTCATCTTCATTTTGTTTGTCACGTGGATTTAAGGGACCAACAGATGCTCTGGTTTGTCATGTTGTAGCTGCCACCGGTGTGGACAAAAATTATGCTTTTTTTTTTTTTGGGCGGCTTAGATCTTGTCATGCGCTTAAAAAAAATCCGCATACCTTTTTGATGACTTGCTTGTACGGTCCTTTTTTGTCTTTTGCAACAATCAACAACATTTCCGAAGCAAATACAATCACCTTTCTTTTTTTTTCCTTTTTTTTGTGCTTCTGTACACAACAAAACCATTCGCACACAGTGACCCCCAGACACCCCTGAATATTGAATTCAATTTCTACTCTTCCGTCTTAAAGGTGACTTTTGGATTACATCCTGCCTCATTTTCTTTTCACCCATCTGCTGTAGCAAGCTGAGTGTCTCCCTGCTGCCTCACCTGCCGCGCAGCCCCAAAGGGAGCCTGACTGACATCCGCCGATCACCATGCGCCGAGTGAGAAAGAGGGAAACGGAGGCGAGCGGCGCATTAATAACCGCCTCCGAGAGGAGGACGGGAGGGATCGCGAAGATCGGATATCATTAGTGCGGGCGTGACGCACCGTGAATCATGTCTCGCGCACACTACGACATAACAAGGGTTCTCGGCCTGTGACATTGGACCTCCTTATGTACATTATTAACAAAAACTGTCACTGTCAGGTATCTTCTCTCAAAGGTATCAATACCAGAGCGACTAGATGGAGATGTTAAGTCTGGAAAGATTTACAGATTGTTCATTGCGAGCTCGATAAAGTGAGGGCAATGAGTCCACACATTCAGGATAAATGATACACTGGACATATGGTGTGTGCTATGGATCTGAGCACCTAGTTAAGTCGCATGTGTGCGCATGTCCGTGCGTGTGTGTGTGTGTGTGTGTTAAAGTTGGCCATGCAAAAGGCTTCAACTGCAGCAAAATAAAGTGAGCTGTGTGTGTGTGTCGTAGAGATCTCAAGGGACAACGATGATGTCAAAGTGCGCTGTAACAGAGCCTGTCGACTTTCCTTTTAGCCACCAAACCCTTCAACAGAGGAAGGAGCTTTTAAAGAAGTCATTTTTTAAACATACATATCAAAGCGTTGAGGAAGTTGGCTCAAAGCCTTTGTGCTTGAGAAAGAAAGAGAGAGAGAGAGAGAGAGAGAGAGAGAGAAAACGAAGGCATAAAGACATATCCGAAGATCTCTTTGCCATCCCCTGCGCCGAGTGGCAATGCATCATTTGTATTGATGCAATATTAAATTTCAGCATCACATGTCAAAAGGTACAAAATGATAGATCATAGCCTAACTAAATGAATTATTAACGCGGCTAGACTTCTCTCCCAATCAACTGTGTCTGAAAAGTACAGTTTGATACTGGCAGCATTTCAAAGCTACAGTGACAAATTCTCTCTTTCTCTCTTTATCTCTCGTTCTCTCTCACTAGCGCTCTGTCTTTTTCTTTTTTCTTTCCTCAAGTTTTTTTTTTTTTTTTCCATCATAATGGAACTGGATTCATGTTAGCTCACCCCGACTCCCCCTCATCTTAAATCCTCCCACAATGCAAAGCTGCGTGAGCGTGGCTTCCGATTGTGTGGAATTTCGGTTTGTTTGCTTTCTTTTTTCCGTCCTGTTCGCTTCGCAGAATGCGAACCGTTATCAGATTACTCTAATTTGTTGGTAACGAACTTAAAAGCAGGGCTGACTTTGTAATACGCTTTCAACTGCTGAGAGACGTACTCCTGCCTGGAGTTCTGCAAACCTGAACCCGTCCCAGTTTCTATGGCTGATAAACAACGTTCTCGTACGCGTCGTACTATACAGGAAGAAAGCTCGACATCTGGACCAGAAAAAGCTATATTATTAATTCATCCTCCCAGGTTACTACGACGAGTCTCTGCCAGCTAACTAACACATTTAATTACTGTAGGATACACATAGTTCTGATCGTTTTCTAAACAAATGCTTCCCTACATTGATGTGGAAGGACGGTATATGCTATGCGAGCGGCTAATTCTGTTAAAATCTAATTAAAAAATGAGTTGTGCATGTGCGCTGTGTGTGTTTGTGTGCGCCTGCGGTAATCATGACTCCAGAGGGATTTAATTGGAGGGTCCAGATTGTCGGACCGGTGACCCCGCACAAGTCACGGCCACCATTAGCGTCCGGCTCACATGTTAACAAACACAATCCCTGCGCCTTGTCACGAGAATTCAATTCAGGCTCTTTGTTTGCCTGCTGCCTTCGCCCTAACGATGGTCTCTTTCCCTGCCTCTGTCTTTTTTTTCTTTCCCCTCTCCTTAAACAACAGAACACAGAGGAGTCGTTAGGACCCTCTCTTCATTACTTCAAAAAACCAATCATTAGACACCAGAGTATATACGTAATTAGAAAATCACTTCCTTTGCAATCCTGGCTAAGTAGTTTACATACTGTAATTACAGGGACAAAATCAATTTTTAATCATTTCACTGATTGGGCTCATCAGCTCAGTAGGAACATTGTATCCTGCTTGTTGTGCGAAAGCAACATCTGGGCTAAAACAATTACCCTTTTGTGTTCCCAAACTATTCAGAGCAGGGCTTTCTACAGCACCCGCCGGCTGCCACCGAGCCCCTATGTAGCTCTGTCTTTCTCTCTCTTTCTCCCTCTCTTTTTTCTCTTTCTTTTTCTGCCCTTGATGGGCGCATGGTGGATCACATTTAAAGCCTTATAAATCAATACTCTATAATAAGCCGCTCTTGAGAAAACGCAGCATATTGCTTTTTTAACACCTATTGTTTTTTTTTCTCCCCCCTCCCGTTTTTTTTTTTTTTTTTTTTAGATCGGTTGTTTTTCATGTTTGGTGTTTGCGCCTCAATCAGGGAAAAGGGAACAGATTTTGTTTCGCCTGAAGAAATATCACCTTATTAATACTACGTGTTCCACTCGGCTACCAATTAGAGTACTATTTAATGCCCAAGTACAGCGTTCACCGAGCAAAACTGTGAATGCATTTTAATTATCGTTGCTTTAGAGGACAATACAAATAGAAAGGTACGGTATAGCACCCGGAACCCGACTGCAATGCTGCTGACAGACGAAATTGAGCCATATTCGAGCTAAACACATAATGAACTTTCAGATCTAAGTGTTCCTAAAACGCTCTACCCTTCAGTGCATAATAAAACGCTTTGCATTCTTGTCTGCACAGCAGCGGATCGATGGGCATCAGGTCTCCCTCCCTCTCCTTCACTTCCTTCAAAACAGAGGAAATCAGATTTGGGGGAAGAAAAAAAAAAAAAAAGAAATCAGTTAATGCATTGATCATGCCTGCTGTATGCAAATCGCATTTGCCTCTATTTTCGAAGCGATCGATTGGGTTAATTAACAGATTCGTTTTAACCGCACTCCGCAACACCTTTAGAGGCGTCGACCCTAGAAATCATCGACCCGGCATAGCCGCGGAAAAGGAACAGCCGAGCGTGCGTGGGGCAATAAATCTGGAAATCCAATTCGGCCATGAGCGCAGACGTAAATGTAAAATATGAACGGCCAGACAGGACTCAGGTACATCAGAGCTGTGTCAGAGATGTAGCAGTTTCAGAAGTTTCATCCGAGCCAAACTTTTTTCTTTTTTTTCTTTTTTTCCCGTAAACCATGGAACCTCTATACTTCATCAGGATTAAAAATCAACACTCACACCACTCACACTGAAGGAGCCTCATTGATTTCCATATGAATGTATTCTTGATTGGTTGTAGATCTGCCTTATGCGTGACCGCTAGTAATAGTAAGTGATTTCTCTGCTTAGTTTTTTTTTCTCTTTCCTCCTGTTTGTCCATTTAACAGTTCTGAGAGTCACGGCTTCCGGGGTTCATCCCGATGGAAAGCTAAATATGATAAACGTCTCGTTTTTCTATTAGCTAATGGTTCTGAGGGTCATATATTTCCATGGTTAAGGCTTGATTGAAAGCTTAAAAAAAACTGTAAAAATCTTCATAGACTGACATTTTCACCAGGAGATTTTTATTAGCCTTCAGTCTGCGTACTGTAGCTTGTGTTGTCATACAGGTGATGTTAGTTCAGATCCGTTTGGTATATATGGCGCCGACAGCGTGATGTCGTGTTTGGTGGTGGTGCCAGCGATGTTGTGCTGCCCCTGTTTAATAATGGACGCCGTTTTGAAATTATTATTATTCCCAAAATGCTCTTTTGTGATTTACTTTGAAGGGTGGCAGGGGGACAACTCTGGGAAGATCAGGCTTGCTAAACGGGGCCGCTCATTTGAAGAGCTTTTTCCAATTATACAATTAGCCAGGAATGTAGGGCAGGAGGCTTGGCGAACCGATAGCGGCGACCCTGGAAAGCGAGACGTTTCCTTTCTTACTGGTTGTACGCGATAAAAAAAAATTAAAAAACAGGACCATGTTTGGGTCTACTGTAAGAGTAGAGCGGAGAATTGTGTTAATTACATTCGAACAGCCTCGACAACATAATTCGAAGCTAATGTAGAAAATTGTAAGGGTCAGACCTAATGATGACTTTTTGTGTTATTTCTATGGAATAGATTTGGCTGATTGGAAATAATTCTCTATATAATCGAGATTATATAAATATCTTTTTAATGGTGAGAGGGGAAAAAAAGGTTTTAATTTTATCATTTGCCCTTTCCATTGTCCTCGTCCTTCCGCTGTTATAATGTGTACTAGTTTGAGAATGGAGGGAGGGGGGACACAACAGCTACCATCTGCCTGCCTGTGGATTTTCTGTAATCGCTCTTTACTGATTACACTGCTGACTACATGAACCTCTTAAATAATTATCCTGCAATAAAAAATGCTAAATAATTATTATCATTAACTCCTAGCAAGACGGCTGCCACTCCAACTAATGCCGCCTAAACTGTCAGTGGCAGAGAGGCTGTGTTTCATGTCAATCATGGGATTTGTACAATGCCTCACCATGGAGATGGAGCCCTGATGGATAACATGCGCCTAAACTGGAGATTACACTCAAATGGGAAGCTTTTTCTAGATTCTGCTGGATTATACAATGAACAAATTATGAATGTTGTGTGAGGAATTCATACAAATAGATGTAATTTGCAGTGTTGGAGTGGCCATGAATTAGTTAAGGGCAACTACAACATAAACCCATGAAGTATACTGTACAGTACAGTACAGTACAGTATATCACATTATCCTATAAGTGGTTCTGAACACATTCCTATACACAATGATCAAATTATACTTCTCTGCATCAGGAGGACGTGTATCATATCAATCACCTTAAAAGCTTTTGAGAAAGCTTTTAAGGTACCTTTAGATATATACCTCTCTTAACGAATTCACATTTAATTACATATACCTAATATAGTTTGTCTTATTAAATAAAAGAAAAAATTGAATAATATTCTGTTTTAATATATTTTAATACCATTTTAATTTTGTCATTCAAGGGCGGCAGAAGGATTATATATCATAGTACGCATAAGAACCGTCCACTTGTACAGCACACTACTTGTATAATGTTTTTCTTTGCACGTTACTACCAGGATGCATTTCTTCCATGGAAGAATAACAAGATATTTTCATGTTATAATGTAAAACGTCTCACATAAAAATGTAAAATGATCATTGCAAGTTATTTCAAGATAAGGTTTGTTTATGTTATAATGTGAAAATATTTGTAAATAACCTAAAAAGATCAAAAGAAACTTTTTTTTAAAAATGATTCATCTTTGGCAGCAATGCACGTCCGTAGGTTAGCGATACAACCCTAACCCTAACCCACCATAAAACTTCACTTGAAAAATGTTCAGTTGTTCAGTCTGCTAAGACAGAAGATTAGCTAAATCAAGCTACACTGTCAACAACGCGATTAAGAACCAGAAAGGCATAAAAACTAAAAGACTGACCGAAATTTTTAAAAAAATGTACGCACAGCCCCTGTTGCCATTTACCCCTGATCTACCCTTGAGACAACTTCTCTTTACTGCTAATATATCGTTCTACCTTTAGTAGCTTACGGAGGAAAGGTTCTCATTGATTAGCACTTCAAAAGAAATCAATTCGCACAAACCGGCCTGACCTCAGTCTCACATTATGAATTAAGAAGTTGCAGTCTGAGAGAAGAACACGTTAATAATTGTTCGCTGTCGCAAAAGACTGAGAAGGGATTAAAAGTGGAAAGGGACTGTGACAAATTGAGACATCTAAAAGTAGGAAGAGAAGATGAACTGAGGAAAAGAAAAAAAAAAAAAAAAGAAAAGAGATGCTCGGCTGCCAGCAGGACAGACGTGGCTCCAAAGAGGAGTTAACGCACAAGAACATAAATAACGGAAAAGGGGAAGTGAGCGAAACAAAGTGGTGAAAGAGACGGGGTGTGGGGTAGGACAGCAGAGCGACGGCATACATTGGTTTGCCGAGAGTCTATTAGAGAACCGTCCTCCCATCTTTCTGTCAAACACTCGTCGTTTTTACTTCTTTTTTCTCTCTTTTTTTTTCTTCAGTAGCTCTGAGAGGATGTTGGAGTAAAACGGCAAGCAGACCCAATCAGTCGAGCCCTGATGCAGACAGATAATTCACCCCTCCTGTCACATGATCGCCCATCAGTCGGGGAGATGGGGATGTATCGCCAGCAGCTCTTGGAATAATGGCTGCACCTGTTTACCGTGTCACCTCTGTTTGCTAATTGTCTCCTTGAGCTACATTGGGGAAGCGAGCGCGTCTCCTGCCTCTGACAGACGGGCGTTTATTTGGAAATCGCATTACTTCCAGCGTGATTGTTCTTTTTGCTGTTTTTTCCTCCCCTCTTTCTCTTTTTTTGCCTCCACCATTTTTTTTCTGTTTTGTTTTCTTTATCCAATGGGGAGGGCGGTGGTGAAAGTTAAATGAGTGTGCCTGGGATACAGATTTCACATCCTGATTAGGTGAGGTGACAGCGCGCGGCTGAAAAGTTCACATGCACTTGTTTTTCGTTCGAGGAGGGGCCGCGTGACAGACAACTTTAATATCCTCCTCTTTTGGCGCCATCAATCGACACGCCAGCCAGTCGTACCTGCAACTGGGCGGCACAGGAAGAACACAGACAGGTTCACACGAGGGGGTAGACAAGCGCCTGTAAACAAACTCAGCCCAAGGAGGAGATGCAGCACCCATGTGTTTGATATACCTGTAATTACGGCTTCAAAAAGTTGAGCGCTGCTCCGCTCGTCTTACTGTGATGGGAACAAAAGTAGGGGGGAAAGCATCTGATAATTGCCATAATTTTTAATGTGATCCTCTGTGTTTCTTTTTTTTCCCCCCCCTAATAATGCACTGTCACATAAATGCAAGGTAGATGAGAAAAGCTTGTATGGATACGCTGAATGTAACTGAAGCTGATAATGTTGCCCCACACTGGTTCAGGTGTTATAAAGACTGAGGCTGAGGCAGCCAGAGGCTTCGTATGTGGTGGACGGGACTTTTGATGATGGTAGAAAATATGATTCCTGCCTCAGGTGCCACTTTTCTGGGAACTAAACGGCTTTTCTTCCTTCATCTGCTCCATCAGCGTATATGGCTCTGACACTGGTGTCATTGGATTGTTTTTTTTTCACTCATCAATCCCCTGATATAACATACGCATGTCAGCATGCATTTGTACATACAGTACACGCACCGTGGCCGGCTATAGAGACGCGTTCACTCGCACACACTTACACTCCAGTTTATATTTTTCCTTTTAACACAAGAGCGGGAGGAGTCGAGAGCCAAAATCGCACGGAGCCTCCCGAAGCTATGTGTTACACGATACTGCTTTAAAAAGCTCCCTCTTAACGCTAGACAAATAACCTGGACGGCATAAACTATGCGAACTTACATGGCTTAACCTCGCTTTAAAGTAGCATGTAACCCTAAGAGGGCAGGCCTCCCAGAGAGAGAGAGAGAGAGAGAGAGAGAGAGAGAGACGGGGCATCTGAGTAGAGGTGGGGGCACAGATGTGGGGCGCTAAGCAGGCCACCCCCGGAGCCTGCAAGGGGAATTCTAATCACTCTGTACTATTTCAATAGAGCACCAAGACTTGCACACACTCTCGCTCTCTCTCTCACACACACACACACACACACACACACATACATGCACACAAAGGCATGCTTGCCTTAAGTCACATTCTAAATTGGATCCCAGGAGCATTTTCCCCACCTTGTTCACCAAAGGCATTGTGCATGTTCTCTCACTGCTTAGCATATGCCGGGTAACCTGAGCAGTCTCCTGCGCACATACAGTACACACACACACACACACACACACACACACCATTTCCTGAAGTCGCAGTTTTTTTTTATTATTTATTAATTTATTTATTTTTAAGGTATTTCCTATCAGGAGCTTAATTAGATTCAATACGCTACATATATACTGTATATATATATATATATATATATATATATAATGTTGCAACTGTTGGATGGAAAAAGACAGAGAGAGAAAGAGAGAGAAAGACATTTATGCGATTTCACAGAACTTTAGGAACAAGGCAAGTTGAGAGACTTGAGATGGGGAGGGGGTGTTTGTAGAAAAAAAAAGTGTTTATTTATTTTTTTGCTTCACCGCTTTCCCAAGAGTTTACCTAAAATGAGTTCCTCTGCCATTTCATGTTAAACTTGATGAGTGACAGATAACGCTCTTAGAGCTCTTTTTTTTCTTCTTTTTTAATTTTTTTATATCTTGTTGTATTACTGGAAGCGCGCGCCCTGCTCGGGACACACAACCTACAGTGCTGTACGAGGCTCTTCTTTTATTAAGCAGTGGTCTGGGGTAAAATTTCACGCCCAACACTGCGGCCGTCCATCTGACGTTCTGAAACACTCCGTATGATGAACCGCTCTGCATATTAATCAAAAAACTAAGTGAGAAATAAACGACTTTCTGAAGACCTGGACCTTTTCTTTTGGGTCGGGGGGCGGGGGGGGGCGTTGTATCATGGTCTGAGCCAGGAGCCGACAGGTCGTATTAAACAACAATAGGCGTCTGGCGGGCGAATTTCTAAAAGTAATAGGCGAAAGCAGTGAAGTGTTGACTTTACAAAGGATGTAAAGGGAGGAGGGTGGTGGTGGTGGGGTGGGGGGGGGGGGCGGTGATACACCCCCCCTCTCTCCTAACACCCCCACCCCCCACACCCGCCTCCCCCCCTCCCTCCCTTCCTTCTCCACCACTCTCGCCCGGCTTTCCAGCAGGCTGGCAGGCGAAGTTAACATTTTCACAGAGAATATTCCTTCCCTCCAATAGTGGAGCGTAATTCATTTTCCATCTCTGTTCATTAATCATTGTTAAAATTAGTGATCCATTTCTTCCACTCTGCCATCTGCACTCAGCTTCGTTACAAACATGACACCTTCCCGCATAATAAAAGCTGACAGGCACGAGGATGCCTTTCCAAATAGCTTTCTGCATATGTGCACCTCTACAACTGATGCCGTTGTCAGACAAAAGTAGGTTATTTAAGCAGCGCTCCTCACTATAACAATGCACACGAACAGAAAAAAAAAAGAAAAAAAAATAGAACGGCGCAGGTTGACCAGCTGAACGTACCTGAAAAGATTCACATTTAGAAGTCATATGCTCCTATAAAGACAACTAGCACATAACATGCACTGATTCATTGATAAGATAAGCACTGAGTCCCTATGCGTCCTTCACTAACTGTTACACTCAAAGCTGAAGGTAAACTTGTGCTGTATTCCTGTTCAGCAGTTGTGTGATAATATGCAACACAAGCAGACCCGGGGTTTTATTTTAGCTTTACTTGTTCTCCATTTATTATCTGACCTCCTTAAACCTTACCGCCACTGTGTGTGTGTGTGTGTGTGTGTGTGTGCGTACTTTCTTACCTACTGCATCATGTTCTTATTTCCCAGAAGGGAGTTAAAAGAAATCTGAAAACTCTGCTTTCTGGGAAAAAAAAAATTATAATAAAATATGCCTAATACTTCCACCTACTCCTGAATGATATTTCCATTGGATATTACATATCAGAGTGACCTATTCTCTAGGCAGGTTTAGACAGACAAGCTCTTTGTTCTGAGCAAATGAGAGTGCATATTAATGTTATATTGCGTGTGTGTAAGAAAGAGAGAGTGTGTGTGTGCGTGGTTGCCTACATATTAAAGTCTGAGCAGCATATGTGTAAATATGCCCGTAGATTGCGTATGTTGACGAGTGACTAAGTGTGTGTGAGTGTGTGTGTGTAGAGTGTGTTTGTGTGATTGTGCTGTGCACTCATGTGTGCGTGCTAACTTGTGTGTCAGTGGGTGTTTAGCGCGGACTGTCTCAGTTGGCTGAGGAGAGCACGGTCGTGCTGGTATAATGAGCAGTTTGGACCAGATGATGCTCGTGTGTGAGCAGCCAGAGCCCTCGCTCCATCCCTCCAGATCCAGAGCAGAAGTCTGTGTTTGCTTTCAGCAGGCCCCGACTCGACTCCCTCGATGCCCCCCGCGTCCCTGGCGGGTCCCGGGCTCCGTGCTCGGCCTCCCTGGAGCCTTAAGCCCACACCAATAATCTATATAATGCCCTCAAACTGGGCGCTTTTTCACACCAGAGTTGAGCTCAGACAGGGCCAGAGGACACCGTCAGCTGTCTAGCCAACTGCTATCTTAATACACACACACACACACACACACACATACACAAAACAATAAATGGGGGAAAAAAAAGACACTAGTTAGATCATCTTGTCTTCTCCTTTCTCCCTATCAACTAATTTGATTCCTGTTAACCCACAGAAGACATGTCCACACACATACACACTGCCCCGTACACACCCATTGCCCTACGCGCAGACAGGTTCTCAGCACATCTGAATTCCAGAAAAGCCGATGAGCGATAGAGGCCAGGCCCCTCTGGACTGATTAGCATCATTTAAGAAAGCGCAGCGTGCAGAACAGCACCGAGCCCAGTCTCCGAGATGGGTGGCCTCTCGCCACATTACGAGTCAATACCCAGTAAACTCATTTGAATTGAACACGGAGCAAAACCACTCCATTTCCCTTTCACCCTCCCCTTTCCTCCCTCATCTTATATGTACTCATGTATTCCTTTTTTTTTTTTTTTTCCTCCCACTATTCTCTCTTTCTGCCCCTCTAAGGTTGTTCAATGTTGGGATCGACACAAAACCACCTAAGGTATGCGTATACATTAAAAAATCCAACAATGCCTCTTTTGAAAAAAGTACATAGATAACAAAGGAGGAGGGAGGGGTGGAGGTGGTGGGGGGGTTGGGGGGGGTGTATTGGGGGGGCTAAAAGCACGCTCAGCCACCTCCCCTTTCCAAATTAGATTAGCGATGCAAATGGCTTAAATTTTTTAAAGCTTTTCAGAAAATCCTACTTATGGCTGCGATTGCGTGCCAAAAAGTTCATCTGGCCTGTAAATTTAAGCATGGATTACAAATATTCAAATCATGAGCTTACTGTTCAAATAAACATTTCCAACAGGGAGGAAAGTTGCAAGGCATACACTTTTTAATATAATGCCTTCCCTGGCATCGGCATCGCGCTCGCCTTCCCTCAGTTTGCAGTCCTAATAAAACATAACCGTTCCAAAAAAAAAAAAAAGGAAAGAAAAGAAATACAAAAGAAAACAAAAAAAAGTTAAAAGTTCATCTTTTTATATTCGTTCGTTTCTTTCAAACTGATTAAACAGACTTGATGGAATCTGTAATGACTGTAATTGTAACCACTTATACAATTACACTGTACTGGGTGAGAGACTGTGTGTGCTGATACTCTGCCTGGGACAGCGGAAGAGCCACAGCAGGTTATATGAAGAAGGATAGAGAGTGAGAGCGAGAAAGAGAGCAAGAGAGAGAGAGAGTGAGATGGCTTAGGTTGGTCAGCTGCTAGCCACATGCTCTGTTACGTACCTCTTCTCTAAGTCTTATCCCAGAAAGGCAAAGTCTGAACACGGATTTGAATCTGACCAGTGCAACATTTCTTTACTCTTTATTCAGTGGGTTTGAGATATGAAGTTGATGAATGCCTTCTATGGCATCCTATGTATCCATCTATCTATCTATCTATCTATCTATCTATCTATTAATAAATAGTTATTCATTTCATGAACCCCCTTTTTTACGGACAAAGCAAACGTGTCCACCCTCGAAGGTCAAAAAAGAAAAGAAAAAAAAATCCTGCAGACTATTATTTTTTACATTTATTATTATTTTTTGACAGCCGAGATCAGAATAGCCCCCGCGCCCTAGACCAAGAGCGCCGCATTAAAGTCTTCCACATTTGCAAAATTGCAAACAGATGCAACTCAAGTACCTGCAAATAATCTGCCAAGACCAATTTCAAAAGGGAGATTTCCAAATATGTGGAAGTCATTAGGACGCGTATTATTTTTGCGATGAGCAGGAGGCTCGGGCTGGCTCCAGAAGCAGATGGGTGCTGCTTTTATTTAGACGAGAAGGAGGAAAAAAAAAAAGAGAGAGAAAAAAGAAGCCAACATGCTATTCCGGCATAAATGAAGATATATAATGCCTATGAAACAATTACACCCCAAATATTGAAGTTTCAAAGGGAACAAAAGAATGTCAAATTTCTTTTCATCATTGCCTGCTGCAATCTATCATCTTCTATGAGTGTCTGCTTTTTCTTCTTGTTGCTTGTCACTATAGATAAGACATGAGACAAAAGAATCTTAAAATTAAAGGTAAAGATATTAGGGAGTTTTTTTCTTCTCTTTAACTGAGCTGTGCCGTGCAATTTTCATTTTTCATTCACGGTCTTTTTTTTTCAGCATCTGAGGTTCTTGTTTTCTCTCTCTCTCTCTCTCTCTCTCTCTCTCTCTCTGAAAGCTTTAATGTAACCATGTGCCTCATTTTCTAAGTAAAACATTTTTACCACTAAGTATTGCAACATACGTCATCTACATCAAACGGGCTCCATTTTGCACGCATCCTTAAGAGGAAAGGGAGTATTAAATATTAAATATTACATTCGAATGCATATCAGTCTGCTCGTTGCTAATTCCGTAGCGTGACTTGCTTAGATCAAATAAATATTTAGGAGGACTGAAACTGTGTGATTAGTCTGAAATATGATCAGGTAGAGACAGTTTCCTCCTCTTGATCAAGCCTCTTGAAACAATAAGCATACAATCAGACTCCTTATAATTGTAACAGTAGGAAGCTTTTTAGAATTAACACTCACAAATACACACACACACACACACACACACACACGCAGACTGCACACTGTATTTAAAGGCTGACAAACAGAGATAGAATGGAGGGAGCGGGGGGGGGGGTGATCAAGTGATCAAGTGCGTGAGAATTCTAGGAGTTTTGTTGCCCAGCTCGTCTCTTCCTCTGTTTCTCTGCCCATATTACTTGCTTCCTGTCTCATTGTAGCTGGCAAAAAGAAAATTCAGTAATTGAGCAGTACAGAACATGTGCCCTCCCCACTCGAAGATGACAGATGGATTATAAAAACTTCAAAGCCGAGCATTTGGAGCACCAGGGGAGAGATGGTAGGTATTTGAACTATCATTCTTTACCCAGGAGACAATGGCTGCCTGACATGATGCATACATCAAGGAACAGAGGAACAGTGCAACCACGCACACATAATCTCTGTCTCTCTCTCTCTCTCTCTCTCTGTCTCTCTCTCTGAGATTTTTATTTAACATCCTGTTATGAACAACTTTCACTCGAGCACAGAAAACAAGACGTGCACAGGAAAGGAAGAAGCGGCCCGAGGTGACTTCGTATACTCCAGCACTCATGTTTCATAAGCTTAATAATGCACTTTCCGTACGCCGCTCAGACCTCCAATCAGGGAGAGACGCGCGCGAGACGGAGGACAAACAAGCACCGGCGTTTAACTTGACGGCGAGGGGAAAGTATGTAAGCATTTCGGTAAGTATTTCATCTAATTATCACGGCGTGCAGGCTGAGGAGAGCCGGGTGTTTGCACTCGGCGCGGCCCCGCTTAATGCGACTGCTATCGCTTTACCTCATCCTCTGCCTTGCTTTACTTATGACTGTGATCTATTAAAAAAACATGGCCATCTGTCCAACTTCCTTCAGCACAGAAGCAGCCTATGGGCAAACTACTTTTAATAATATAGAGACAAGATGTGGAGACGCCATCATGCATACCTAATGCAGGGAATACGGATCTAACCCTGATTGTTGCTTTCTAATGCAGAACAAACCCCCCAGCCCCCCCCCCACCACCACCACACACACACACACACACACACACACATACACACACCTTCCCCCGGCACACCTCACCCTTAAGAAAAAAAAAAAAAAGATAAACACACTGCCTTTAAACCATGCCATAAACTCTTCACATGCTGTTTATTAGGGTGTAGAGACAAACTGCTTCCGAGCTCTAAAAGTTGCAATAATAATAATAATAATAATTCTTGTTGTTTACATTTTTGAATATGTAAATTCTACAAACATATGTTATAAATTTTGCATCAACTATTACTACATTCATGATCAAGAATGCATTAAAGGGATTTTATATATATATATATATATATACCCTATAAGACCCTTAATGTAAACCTTTGGAGAAAATCCAACTTAGCTAAAACTTAGCTAAAATCTGTGTAAATAAATTCAACATTAAAACTGTCCCTAATCCACACAACCTTTGTAGAGTTGCCCTTTAACCTTCGTCTCGACCTCTTATTAACCTCCCAGACCTTATATATCTGTAAACCTTCGCACGGAGTATACATAACCTTTGTAGATCTTCTGTCTACGTGTTTATATAAGCATGTGTGTGTGTTTGTGTGCACATGTTTGCATGTGTGCGTCCGAGCGTGCTGCCTGCAACGGGGGTGTGTGTTACGCCACCCTTCTTGCGTGTGGTCACCTTTTCAACGTCCATCAGGATTTCCCACTTAATCCCATTGGATCATCCCATCACTGCTTAAAGGGTGTTTATGTGTAATGGATTCCATCTTCCTCTCGTCACCCGGCGCCATCCCCCCACTAACACACCCACCACACACACACATACACTGATTATTAATGCATATCACTTTTCTAACTCTGTTCCAGCAATCAGAGCCACTGTTTCCTTTTCACACTAAATTCAGCTCTTTTCAGTGCTTTTCCACATTGAGCGTGATGATGTGTACTGGAATTGGGTTAATTGTGGAAAATGTTTAAAGGATTTTTTTTTTCATTTACTACAGGTCAGTTCTAAGCCAAAAACTGTTTGGTGTCTGCTATAAGATTATTCAGTTCCTAACAAATAATACTCACACAACACACCTATTTGCTTCAGACCTCCAGTGCACAACAAAAAGAAATGAGGGTGACTGAGTGTGTTTCAGGTAACTGGATGAGTTTTCTCAACTACTTCTTTAAAGATCTGTGTCTGTAACAAATAAACTTACAGTACACACATTTTCCACTCACCTCAAATGCAATCACTCCACCAAAGCAACTTTGGCATCCAGGGTTGCCAGAATCAAGTTTTTTTTTTTAAACACAAAATGGGACACATTTTGAAACCAGATTGTTTTGTGAGTTAAAAATCTTTAAAAAAACAACAAAAAAAAATCTATGTCACCAAGATCTTGTTTTGAAGTGAAAATGAACATAGGTTAAAGCAAACAGAGAACATATACGTAACGTGTAGACAGTTGATTGTCTATGATGTAAAGGACCATGTCTGTTGTAAGATATATTACAAGGATTGGGAGACAAAAACAGGATTATTGAGTGGATAATATCTGTGACTCCAAAACGCCTCGTAACATGAGTGCAATGATGTGTATTAGTGAATACATTTAATGTACTGTAACTGGGAGATTGTGTTATTCCTCTTGACCTGTTTCTTTAGACAATTGGATTTGTTCACTTATTGTAAAAATAACAAATTAACCATGTCATGTCATATTTCATAGATA
>JAQMYJ010000023.1:8892045-8904545 GCA_030014305.1 Clarias laeviceps | reverse complement strand
GGTCAGGTTGGCATCCTTGGGGGTCTTTGCCTTCTGGGCCACATGTGCTGTGGGCTGTGCTGCCTTTCTAGTGGGTTATGAATGAGCCTTGGGTGCCCGTAATCCGAGTCACTAGTTTACTGATATATAATTGAAAATCAGTGTTAATACATTAATGTTTTGTGGTGTTAAAACTTACTCATATCGCAATGTCGCATTTACACAACTTGAGGAATTTTATTTGCATTTTAATCTGGGAGTAAATATGAAAATGCACTGTCTAATATGCCATGCACTTTAGTCAGAATGACCTGCTACTCAAATTTATTCAAAGTTAGCACTTGAATTTTGATCGTGGTGTGATCTATTCTAGCAAAAGTACAGCATCCAAAAGATCAGGCAGTGACAGGAAATGATACATTCTGCACAAAATCACTTGACCTTGGTTAGCCTGGTGTCTATTTTTGACACATTTTCAGACACTTTGAGTGGATTTATAAGTATAAGAGAAACCCGAGTTCTCGGCTCGAACTGGCTCGGATTTCTCGCATCCTCGTCCTGCTCTTCAGGCCGAAAGGAGGCGATTGTATCGTCCGTGTGCGTCTTTGCTGATCTATACTGACAGCCTTATTTTTCTCAAAACTTTCCTCTCTCACTCTCCCAATTACACCGATTGGCACAACAGCTTTAACAAAGGGGAGGGAAAAAAACGGGGCAAAGAGACAAACAACAATGTCAAGTGATCTTGACAAAAAAGAAAGAATAGAGAATATTTGAAGTGGCTAATTTAAAGAAATTGCCCTCCCAAAATTATTATTAGGGGGAGATGCTGGAGCGGAGTGTGAAGAGGAGGAGACGACGGAGAAAGAGGAGGAGGAGGAGGAGGAGGAGGAGAAGGAAGCATCTTAAGACTTAAAAGGTGTAAAGGAAGCTACACGTCAGGGGAATTCTCTCCAAGAGGCCTTTTAAAATTTACTTCGGCAATAAGGCAGATAAAGACAAATTCCCTAAAGTAAATACTGTTTAACTCTCACCTTCAGCGGCAGTTACTTTAAAACAGTCTTCACAGGAGTGACAGCTCTCCACAAACAAAAGCACCGCTACCGTATAGTGATGGCAGGTGAGATGTGCAATTGTTTAAACATGTCTGAGTGTGTGTGTGAGCAGCAGAAAGTGTGTGTAAGACAGAAAGAAAATACTCAAGCAGCCTTTTTGTTTATGCATAAAACAATGCGCATGATAAATTATTATTTAAAACAGTTTTTGCATAAAACATTTCTTGCAACTCAAAAACATTTTAAAATCATTAACACTAGAACATTTAAGAGACCGTTCAAAATATGTGTGTGACATCAATCAGTGTGCCATGCAACGTGTATAAAGTGGGACTGTGTGACAGACATGTGTACTGTACATCTCTATCTCTGTGCACTGAACCTCCTCCATGCTAAAATGGTTAAACAAGCTCAAAAATACACACACGTACAGTATATATACTTAACGGTCATCTCGTGTGCTTCAGAGACGCTGCTGGGCTGGAAATGTGGTGTGAGGAGAGAGGTGCTCACAGAAGGGTATGTGTTCAATGCTTGGAATGTTCCCTAACATTCAGATCTACTTATTTACTTTTGCTTTGCCAGAAAAAAAATAAAGTAAATAAGTAATACTCTATTAGGACTCTCAGTGGGCTGAAAAATCATGTTTTAAGATGTGTGGTTAAATGCTGGCTTAAAAAAAAAACTGTCATTTTTGAAAGAAGAAAGACACGTTTATATTTGAATAAAAAGAGCTTCTTTTTTCATGGACGTGGGAAGGACATAACTGTGAGAAGGTGTTAAAATGTTTTACGAGACAATCATTTTGGAAGAATGTTTAAAAGAATTCCAGTTGAGCTTCTTTCCTTTAGCAATCTATTTAAAACCACACCCTTAAAACATTACATTTTAAGTTATAAAACTATAACAAAGTATGTAACTATAACAATCTGAAATATGCAGTATGATTGACAGCATGCAGTATAACCCTGATACCCTGATGTTGGTGGTCTATTTTCTCCTCACGGTAACACCTCGGAGACCAGGAGCAGATATTTTGACAGCCGAAAGTGAGACTTCGTTAAATATTACTACAGGTGTGTCTGGAATCAGATTTTTTTAATCTATTTTTTTAAATCTGAAACAGTCATGTATCAAGTCTTAATGAATAAAATACATAATTTGCTTACTTAAATATTCCAAAAGTTCTCTATCCCATAATTCCGTGCATTATTATTAAGTATCACCCTTGCTTGAGCGCTTTATTTCATATAATTTGTTTTTCCTTATACTGTTAAAAATGGTCCATGCATGACTCAATTCAGATTCATTTCAAGACGTGTATTTAAAAAGACTATGTACAGTGATATTTCGTGTATTTTTTGATCCATAGAGCGTTTTCCACCAACAGAACACGTCACACACATTCACACTGACATATCAGGGTTAAACCAGACTAGATAATAATTATAACACCTTAATATCACATACCTGTATCTTTATTAATTTGTTAATTAATAATATATATAATAATTAGTTATTAAAACTCATGAGATTGTGATTTGAACTTAAGTAAAAAAACACACAAACACACACACACACACACACACACACAGAACCACTGGGTTGTCTCGGGAGCCACTTTGAGTGGAGAGTTTCACTTGCATACTGTTTACTTGTATCTAAAGACGGCTGTGTCCTAGGTTCAGTCAAGGGTTGCACCTAGGACTCATCTCATTGGGTTTCTCCTCACCACTGTGTCGGCTTGTTCATCAGGAACCCGGATTTCTGTAATGCTGCTTTTTGTATACACAATACTTTGCAAAAGTCTTGAGCCACTCCTCATTTCTGCATATTAAATTCAGTAATGTAGGTAAATTTTTTTAAAAATGTGAACTAATGTTTTACTGCAACAGGCTGCAAAGGACCCAAAGATACTGTAAAATAAAAAAAATTTGGTGTTCTTATAATGTAACAACCTCAGCAGCAGCCTCATTTTCCCTCTCGTCTGTTCCAACCACTCAGCATTCAGCATCTAATCACTGAACTGATCATCTGTCATCATCTACACCTGTTTCTCACTGGTTTATGCCTTAATTTAGATGATATTTATGCTTGGATGATTCATAGGTCATTATGTGGCTTAACAAATAAAAACTTTCCTCTGAAAACGGTCATGTACAGGGACTGGACTGAAAAAAAAAGAGAGAGCCAAAAAAGAGTTTTTCTTTCAGAAAACCTGAAAAACTATTCCTCAAGACTCCATAAAAAATAAATAAGCAGAATATGAAAAAAATTATGGATTGCTCGATACTTTTGCTCATTATTGTAAATATACTATTTAATTACCTTTTTTTTTAAGTAAATTTTCTACTCTATTTTATTTCGAGATAAGATATGGACCTCATCTTTCACTTCAAAGCTCAGGAAGAAATGTGGCAAAGCATTAAAAGAGCTCTGCAGACAGCCGGTCATCTCGCTATCACCACTGCCACACTCGCGCACACACATCTCTAGCGGCTTGTTCAAGTGCATGGCGCCGATATGTTAAGTACATCACCCTTCTCTTTATGACAACGTCTCTATCTTTCACTTTCTGGCATCGCTTGCTTCTCTTCCTTTGTAAACCATTTCCCTCTCTTCCTCTCTCTCTCTCTCTCTGCCGCTCTACCCTTCTCTCTTTATCTCTCCTCCCCTCTCTCTCTCTCTCGCTAATTCACAGGGTCTGGTCTGTCTGTGCGGCTGGAGACGCCAATGCTATCATTATCAGCCAATTCAGCCAGCCGTTAAATGGTGGAATCAGGAGACATTTGCTCTCCTCTACTATCGCTGTGACATCATTACCGGGAGAATCAACAGCACAAGCACTCTGACCGTGTGTGTGTGTGTGTGTGTGTGTGAGAGAGAGAGAAAGAGAGAGAGAGAGAGAGAGAGAGAGAGAAGGAAAAAAAAACCTGTGAGGTAACAATAGCAGGATCCTACCTGTGAGATAGCAAGAGATGTAGAAGGTCTTCAGAGGAGGTTTCCCAAATGTCGAGCCTGAGGGAGAGAGAGAGAGAGAGAGAGAAAGGATAAAGAGGATTATAGAGCTGTTTTCTCATTCAGGGTTAATGACAGCGACAACACTTGTGCAGTTTCTTTTTTTTCCATCCCTCCTCCACACACACACTCTCTCTCTCCCCCCCCTCTTCATAACATCACTCCGATAGCCACCTGTGAACCTCCATGACCACATGATCCACTCTCAGGCTTCTGGAGTAGTGTTAGTGTCACCCCTGTGTCTCTGGCCCGCTCCTCCCTCGTGGATAAATCATCATCGTTTAGCTAATATCCATTTTTAACCTTGCTCCCTGATTAACAGCACCGCACCCCCTCGTCCAAATCCCTCATGCTACAGTGCCGCTGAATAATGTTCCACTCTTTTTATATCGCGGTTTTTTTTTTCCCCCACCGCCATCACTTTTAAATGATAGGTACTTCAACGGCAACACAAATAACATTTCATTACCCATGGCTGTCACGTCAGTCTCAAAGTGCTGCTATCAGCATTTTAACCTTCACCTGCACGAATCGAGGGGGAAAAAAATAATAATAATAAAAAGGCATGTGTGCTTTAATGAACTAATAAAAGATTTCTCCTCCCAGCTCAAAACAACAGGAGGACTAAAATCAGAGGTGATGGAAAAGGAAACATACGGAACACGTGTGAGCCCACGGCGACGACTGACCTTTAAATGCATCCGGATAAAAATATGAGAAATGTAAATAAAATGTAGTTCAAACAGATAGATGTATACATATACACACGGAGAGAAACAAAGACAGAGCAAGAAGACCGGACTTAACACCTTCAATTGAAACCGGCTGCATCCAGCCGGCGCCCTGTTTCGAATCTGACTGCTCACGATTAGGAATTGTCAAAATATTTGCGGCGGCGGAATTCCAACAGGCGAGCGACACGTGCTCCGCTACAAAGGGCCCATCTTCCTCGAGTAACAAGTCGAGAGAATGAGTGGAGACAGCAAACCTAAAATCCCCCAGGCTAAAGAAATCCAGCTATTGTAGTAATAACCCGCGAGACCTGGCTGGGAATGTACAGCTTTCAGAAGCACTTCTCATCCGATTTGTAGCACGGCCATTGATGTGTGTGCTTGCGTGTGTGTGTGTGTGTGTGTGTGTGTGTGTGAAAAAAAGAGCACTGGTACCGCAGGTCACCGTATTCCTTGTTTGCCATGTTTTCAAAACCATGTAAAACTTCTTCCCGATAAATACTCACTGGGGTTTGCCAATCATTCCAAAATACTGGGTTTTTTTTCCTTCCTTCTCCTCCTCTCTTCTATTTTTTTTTTTTGTTCCACAAGGCAAGTTTCATTAAAGATCCAATTATGCAAATCAGGTCCTGAAGAGCCAGTTGAATATGCAGTATAATAGTGTACAGTAATAGTTCAACACAATATACGGCATCAGGGGCAGATTTACGAGGCAACATAACTGCACTCCAGCCGTCCTTTGGAGGAAACCTCTTGATCATAATTAAAGGTGCAGGGGCCCTCTTTACTCTCCGTCGACGGCCATCTTGCCCAGATCCCTCAAGGGGGGACCCCTCTCTAGTGGCCCACCCTCTAAAGGTCATGACCCGGAAACAGCTTGAGAATAGGCATCATTAAACCCTCTAATTATCTCGGGACACTTCGTACCATAGATCTCTGTTTGTCTCGACTGCCATTGAGACATTAGAGGAATCTTGCACTTGAATCTGTGGCTTTGCTGGTATTTCTGAGCATTTAAAAAGCTCTGAAAAAAAAAAAAATTGTACAAAGATGATGCTATGTGCTGATTGACAGACAGTTGCCTGGCTGCACAAAGCCCATGTCTGGTGAGATGACATGGCTGTAATTTTGCGCTGTTCGACAGCAGATCATCTCCTCACCCTGCACTCGAGACAGTACAAAAAAAAAACAGATGGTGAGAGATGGTGGAGTGATTAGAAGGCTGTCACTGGTTTAAAGGGTAAGGCCAAAGCTGAGGCTCTCTGACTGTCTTTCTCAAGGCTATCTAAACCCGAGCAACTCAGTGCAGTCGAGGGGCCGAGCGTTCGCTCTCAGGCCATGAGGACGCACCTCCAAACCACGCCTCCTCATAAACCGGCCAGATGGAGAAGCGCTGCGATTGAGCTTCATTCATTTTGGGTCATTTTCCCAGATCAAATAAAAGTGTGCTTATCACTCCCGCTGCCAAAAAGCAGCATTAGGTCAAGCTTTAAGAATGTCCCTATCATGAAGTTTATAAGATGTAATGCTCACATTCTTCGAAATATTGCTTGATCAAAGGGTGTTATAAGCTCGGATTTCTTTTTTTTTCCTTACAAGAAGTGGCACTTAAGAAGAATCAAGCATAGCAACAACCAGTTGCTGAGCTCTTCACTGAGAGACGAGGCTCAGATGGCATGCAGGATTATTTAACTGTATCATGTGCGTATTGTCTATATGATAAACCCATTTGCAAGAATCTCACAGAAAGACTGAGAGAAAGGGAGAAACATGCCCAATGATTCTTTCTACACGCGTCCCAAAGGAGTGAAGAAAAAAAAACTCGCTTGAATAGAAAGCATCTGCACACATCTGTTCAGCTCTGTCATCTGCACTCAAGTTAGGTTTTACTATGATGCACGCTTATTCTGCACTTCTTAGTAATACTGAAAGCAGCATTACTCGATAGATTTTCCTCATGGAAAGTGCCTCAGGGTGGGGTAGAGCACACTGTATTATCATAGACCCCTTGCATCTCTCTCTCTCTCTCTCTCTCTCTTTCTCCCTCTACCCCGGCAGACAGACAGACGCTCCTTCTGGTGGCACCCTGGCACGAGGCAGTAGAGACAAGCTCATTCGTCACCACCTCATCTGTCAGGGCACTCTTTATTCTTAGATCACACACTGATGTCTGTGATTAGCCTGTTCAAAAAACTTCCACTCTTTAGCCCTCTCTCTATCTCTCTCTTTCTCTCTCTCTCTCTCTCTCTCTCTCACTCACTCGCTCACATACAGAATGTCTAACAAATCAGCACTCAACTATAAATGACAATAAATGACATGCAGAGCATTAAATGTTCTTCTTTCGACTATAATTATTTGCTAAAGACAAAAGTTGACAACTGTCAGTAGTCACAAACTAACTCTCATTTGTATGTTGCGTGCGATGACATGATGAACTGCGTCTTCTGCACTGCATGACAGATATTGAATGATGGGTCTTACAAGCTTAATCAATTCAAAAAGACAGGCCTAAAGAGTAAAGTAAGGCACTGCAGTTTAAATGTGTGATGGTGGGACAATGCTACAAGGATTTCTGGTACAGATTATTGTGTTGCCACACCCTGACTTATAAAATGACAGCAGCAGAGCAAACTTTGAAAATAAAAATGACTGAACACCAAAGCAAACGCTATTTCAATAATAATAATAATAATAATAATAATAATAATAATGACTACGTATTTAAAAAGATCGATCAATGTGAAAAACAATCATGTCAAGCATTATCTCCATAAAGTTTTAATAGTCTTTCCATTAAACCTGTTCTATTCCTGCTGCTTTCACATTGTTGTTGTGATTAGGGATAATATATTACCCTTTCCCTGTATATTTAACTTAACCTTGCTCATCAAGGTTATTAACAAGCCTCAGCACAGACTAATGCCAGTGTGTTAGCCCACAAGCACAGTGCAAGCACCCCCAAATAAATAAACACCGCTCTCTGGGTGTATAGGGATTCTGCTGCCACTCGGGGGAAAGGCCTTACTGTTCCGAGCCACAGAGAAAGGGGGGGTCTCCACAGCACATATCAATTAATACCTAATCGTCCCGGCCTTGCTGCCACACCACCACCACCAGCACCACCACCACCTCCCCCCAGAGCAGCCTGACTAAGGCCCGGGCATCTGGAAGACAATTTCCTCCAATTAAAAGGAGCAGAGAAGCATTTAAGTGTGGAATGGCTGTTTGATCACGTCTCCAAGGCTCCAGCCCGGATCCAGTCGGCTGAGCCGGAGACTGACAGCCCTAGAGAGATCGAGAGAGAAAGAGGGGGGGAGAGATGAGAGCAGGTCATTCGGCCTCACACTTGCCCCCCGCTCAGCCACAAGCCATGGCACCAGGCGGGGACGTGCGCACACCGAGCAAACCGGGGGACACACTGGCTTTCCCGGCTGCTGCCAAGTTCCACCACGCAACACGGACCCTGCCTGCCGAACGAGCACAAGACGCATATGTAAATGAGAGCGGAGACACCAGGGAGGAGACATTTTGACAGGATTGGCTTGGGCTGTTTAGCCCTGTCGAACTGCTATCGGATCTATTGGCAGAGCATTTTCACAAGAGTCTTCATAACGCTTCCTCCTTCACTGAATTTCAATGACTTGAGTATTTCTTTTTTCAAAAAAAAAAAAAAAAAAGAAATGTTGCCGATATTTGAATGATGATTGCGCGACGGGCAATACACTACAACTTAGTAACACTGAATAAAAAATATACAATTCCTGCTAGTGCATAATACATTAATATTTTTAACACTGCTCACCTAAATTTTGTATTTTTCTAATGATTAGTTGTATACATTTGTAATCACAGAGTATAGCATTTTATTAAAAAATTAAAAGATTAAGAGTAAGAAAACAAATGCATTAAAATTTGATTCATAAAAAAATAAACTATCGACCAAGAAATACATTTTTAAAAATATACAAATTACAGTCTATTACTCAATTTATATACTTTCATATGCATATTATCCTCTCTTTAATATTTATTTTCCTTCACACTACTCATCCTAAATCATCACAACACTTATTACTCATTACAAATTCCCTAAATTTTAATTTATAGGTTTAGTCCAAAACACTGCATTTCAGGGGCACATTAAGGCTGACCTCACATATGTATGGCATGTAATACTAGAGGTTTGAAGTGTGTGAGCAGACTGCATGTCAAATCAAAAAATGAAAAGCTGAGCTGAGAAGAAAAAAAAAATTGTCTACGCCCAGACACTATTACACACATAATATCTTTCTCAAATACAGTTTAACAATGATGGTGTCTTATTTGCACTGTGTGTCTGCACAACCTGTTCCTGACCCTTTAGCTTTAATAACGAATGTTGTTGGGGGGGAACAGACATGTTACACTGTTTCAACTTATTAAGGTATACCATAACAAAATTAAAATATACAATTTGATATAATAATAAAGGTAAGTAGAAATGATGATCATTTACAATGATTAAATGGTGTTTAAATAAATTGCATGCTGAAATTCTAATGTACTGCAGTTCTCCACTTGTTAGGGTCACATCTCTTTCTATCTATCTTTTTAAATGGTCTGCTGTCTCCTTTAAAACCTCACAGTGAGGACAGAAGGAGACACCTGCAGTTAGAGTGATGGACCTATCCATTCCGACAGTGTTGCTTTTCTAGGTATTTATAAAGACTTTCCTGTGTTGGGGGGGGGGAAATCCTAATTCTGTGCGTTTGATAAACCAGCCAGCCCACGTTGCGTATTTTATTATTGCGTACTTATCTTAATCTTAATGCAGTTAAATAATTAAGAATGAATGCAACAAAGCATGTCTTCTAAATATCTAATAATGTCTAGAGAATGTATGGTGTGAGAGGACCTTAACTGGAACTGTATACTTAAATGCCATATTTCATACTAACATTGTATTGCTCTTCTCTCTTTCTCTTTCTCTGTCTCTCGCAACTTTCTGTTTTTCTCGTAAAAATGCGTTATTTCCCAAAGCGACGACGCCCTCGACAGTCGTTAAAATCTCCATTTTCTGCCAATACGTGCAGGTTTTCTTTAGCTAGAAAAGGGATTGTTAAAGCCTCCTATGACATTTACCCCTCGGTTGTTGAATGCCATCATCATCATCACGTCCCTCCGAGCATAATGTTCCTGAGCGGCTCGATCCGAGCACAAAATGGCAGGTCTCACCGGCGCACAAAGTTTGAACACACGGCAACTTCAAGCCTCGGCTTCCCTCGGGACGTGTACGAGGCTTCGCCCTAAAACTCCACACGGAAACGGGAAGCGAGAAACTTTCGAGCTGAGACTCGGACATAAAAGTTTTGCCCCGTTCTCCTCCTTCTCCTCCTCCTCAGCTCCTCATCCAAGCCGGTCACAGTGGTAAAGCGGAGGGCGCGTTAAGGCTACTTTTTTTACGCACAGCCTGCGCCTTTCATCACCATTGCGCGTCAGACAGTCATGAAGCACGGACTGGAAAAATCAAATCAAAGACAGCACGGTTATCATGTTCACGTTCATGTTCAAGTTCATGGAAAAAAAAAGTCCGACCGCTTGGTTCTTTGAGTGCGTCGCTTTCGGTTTGAGTCTCTCCTCTATCAACCGCCGCGCGTTAAAGCCTTCTCTGTTATTAGATCTATTTAATTATCCTGCGCCTTATTTAATCACATAAACAAGAAGACTGAAACATAACGGCACAGTCGCGACATGGACACAGACTGAGCCCTGCACTTTGCGCCACATACACACACACACACACACATACACGCGCGCCCGCGCGTAAAATGCATTAAAAAGCATCACTTTCTCACCTTTTAGATATGAAAGCAACTCGTGCGCTGCACGACGCACGTCTTGTCTTAATGTTGAAACGCGGCCCACATGATTGACCTGCGATCGCTTCTGTAGAGCCGAAACCCGAGGCAGAAAAAAGTGCGCTCCGGACCTGTTAAGAGCGTCCGCCTCCGGGATCCCTATCCCACAGCTCCGCACGCTTCACACAGGATGATTTTTTCCCCCCACTTAATATTTGATTAACAGTTTTTTCCCTATGTATCAAGGCGTTCATTGCTACCAGTCAGCCGGCATCGCAAGACGTTTCCATCTCTCGCCTTGCGCTCCCCCTGTCTGGTAGGTGAAACGCGGCGTGCCGTTTAAGAGCAGCTCTCCATTGTCGTGTAATTCGCTTCGCTCGACTCCGACGGGTCTACAAGGCGAACCCGCGGACATAAACGATACCACTGCTCGGGAAATAATCTCTAATCCCCTCGAACACGAAGGATAACATTTGCTAACATCGCAGCCTTTTATTGACCCCGACTGTCACGCTGTAAAGACTCTTATTAAACCCGCGTCACATCGGCGCTCTTGTTTGTTCACACGCCGCTTAATTGGCTCCGCCGTATTAGAAATAATACCGTGCGTAAAGCCCGGATTGTTTCAAGGTAAAATTATTAGATGTGATATCTTGGTATACAAATATACAAATATAAATATAGAGAGAGTGAGCTTTTACCTTTCCAGAGAAGTGTCCCAAGTCCTAAAGAAAAAAGTCCAGGGGAGTGTAAAGGAGCGGAAAGACGAGCATCAGTCAGAGAAGTCCGGAGTGATAAAGCGCGGCGCTCCGCTGCACTGTAACCTTGCGGCGTGTTTAATGTAAATAAGGCAGTTATGTTGCCAGTCGCAGCATTACGGACGCACAGCGCGGGTTGAGATTTTTTTTCCCACCCTCCCTGATGAGAATTAATATTCTGACACGGTGCTAAGGAGCGCTTTTTAAACCAGACGGATCAAAAGCACGTCTATGCGTAAATATTATATTAAATTGGCACTCGGCGGGGCGGAGAAGCACCAAAGCCTCATTCTGCACTTTAACAATAAGAAAAAGCGCTCCACACAGAGCAAAGGTAGCCTGCCTGCAAGCACAAAGGGGCTAGAATTTGACTTTGATTTTATAAAAAAAAAAAAAAAGGGGGAGACATGGATGAGGGCAGAAAAGTTTTTTGGGCTGAACTTCAGAGATAGGACAGCGCACAGGAGGATGAGGATGGTGAAGAGGATGCTAGGATAGAAGAATATGCTTCTATAGGGCTTGCAATAATACATTCAGTGTCCCAGAGTTGACAAAAGCTGCTGTTACAATGGGGGTCTTTGTTTGTAAGATTATATAATGATTATGGTGTAATTATGGGAAAAGGGTTTTGAAGAAGGGGGAGAGAAAAAAATAAGAATTTGAATAAGAATAATATAAAAAGTATCAAATGCTCTGGTGGACTGGTGGCTTCGTGGTGCATTTGACTTCGAGAGGGCGATAGCAGACGTGGGCATAAAGAAAGCTGGACAATGGGGGGAAAAGGCAGTGATGGGTGATTTTCAGCCACTGATTGATTAATTATTCAAAATATCTTGTAATCGGAAGGGATTAGGAGGTGAATAGGTTATGGAAGAGGTACAGGAGGGGGGCAAACAATTGCCTAATATTAGTTCCACAGACACTCAGTCTGACGAACTTCATAATTCATGTAGATAGAGGCCTCCTTGTCCTCTGTGCCCCCCAAAAACACCCAATAGACGGTCATGTACTCCCATGTACTGACTTTTCTGTGTGTATGTGAAAAAAAAAACAAAAGTTCTGAACACGTATTCTTTCATCTGCTTGCATGGTTTCAAACATCTGAGGTAACCAACAAGG
>JAQMYJ010000023.1:8878432-8892023 GCA_030014305.1 Clarias laeviceps | reverse complement strand
AGTCACAACTGATTATCTCATATTAAAACAATAGAACTGATTAAGAACAGTGAACTGGTTACAAACTGGGGTTTTTGAAAATCATCAACACATTACATCTCCGGATTGCAAAGGCATATCACTCATTCGAGAAAGTTCCAGAGGTTTTTTTTTTGTTTGTTTGTTTTTACACACATGCATAATTCGTTAATCTGTGGTACTCTTTTTTTATTTGCAGGGCATTATTATTTGCTTTAAGTGACTGTTTTAAACACACAGATTATTATGTTTGAATGCTCACAAAGTAACTCACTGTGTACACAAAAAACATGCTGTATACTGTATTTATATGATAAAAATGGCAAGTTATTAAAGACACATAACCAATTACAAATAAACTGCTAACTCGGCATATGTACCTCTATTTCTTTCAAAAGGACCATTAATAATTATTACCTCCTCCAAATGAGGAATCAGCTCTTTTCCATGTTCTTTCCAGGCAAAACATTTTTTTTAAGATAGGACCCATTCTTCACAATGAAAATCAGATTCTCATGCTTCCCCCTTAAACGGTTAGGAATTCTGCCTGCATTTTCCAGTTTGATGTGTATGAAATTCCCTTTTTTGAACAAATTCCAAAATAAAAGTTTGTCTCTAAAGAAATTAGCATAACCATCCCATCAATAATATCACTATCTCTATGGGAGTGATAGTGGGAGCAGTAGGGGTGCTCCTTTGCTCCATTCTCCATGGATCAGCAGCGCGTTCTCGGCTTCTTTTGAACTTGTTAGAGCAAAGTCAAGTGATTCTTTATCGGTGACAGGCCAGACAAAGCGCCTGCGATGGGAAAGCAGGTCAAAAAGGAAGTTGCCATATGGACTTCCACATGCAAATTTATAACCATATAGGATATGTTGTACGTTTTATAGAAAGACGGCTAACCATGTTTTTATTTTTAATGCAATTATGATTTTAGTTTTGTAACTTCGTAAAACAATAAAATAAAACAAAGCCCTTACTGTTACTTCTGCAAACTCAATTATGCACTACTTTTCTTTTTTTGTCTCTTGGTAATCCAAACAGATTTGAATTCATTGCCTTTGCTCAGCTAATGCCAGCCTTATAGATTTGAGATAAAAAAAAAAAAAAAGACATAAAAAATAAATTCAAACTCGTCATTGACCCATGTGTTTGGAAGGTCAGCATTTCAGATTGATCACTTTTTGTCTGTGCAAATATCAGGACTTATGATGAATCAAAAGGGCGTCTCAGCCATGGGCAGAAATTTTTAGCACGCCTGATTCCTCGTCTGCAACAGGTGCAAAGGTGAAATCCATTCTTCAGGCTACTGAATATTTAGTGTCAAATGATTAAAAATTTGCTTTAGTTAGATGTTGTAGACTATACTTCTATAACTATACTTTTTTAAGTATAAATTAATATTGTACTTAATTCAACACAGAATAAAGTCTTTTTTTTTAGTTTGCACACAGATAGCACACAAAGATATGCTTAAAACAAAACATGTACAGACATTTATTTTCTGAAACCAACAAAAAAATCTATACTAAATGTATAATGACTAATAAGTTCAACATACAGTATATTTTTTAAGCGATTTATTTTCTACATTCTAAAACAATACTGGAGATTTAAACACTATGAAATAACACATAGGGAATTAGATAATTAAATAACAATAACAACAGTCAGTTGTTATTTTAAGACGCAAAGTTCAGCTGTTCTGAAATAGTTCTTGCAAGAACAGTATTGTCAAGTGCATTTGCAAAACCCATCAAGCACTGTGATGAAACTAGACCAAAAACAAGACCAAAACTTACCTCTGGAGCAGAGGAGTTCATTTAGAGTTACCAGCCTCAGAAATCACCAATCAGCACCATCTCAGATTCGAGCCGTTACAAAGTATTTAGTACAAGTTGTATAAGTTGCAAGAGATTATTGCATATTTTGGATGCATTCAGCGAAAGAAATAAAAATCAGGAAAATCCATTGAATTAGAAGTAGTGTCGAAACTTTTGACTGGTACTGTAAAAAGAAAAAAGTGAAAAGAAACATTCATCTGCACGAATAATCAAACAGGAAATGAATTCATGTGGTATCATTTTAAATGACACAATACTACACAATGCAAGACATTACAATGTTGAACCTTTTTGAAAGTTTCAATTTTAAAAATCACTTTCGTTTTTTTTAAGGTCCACAGTAGTGTTACATGCATAAAGCATGTAAACCATAAACTTTATCACGTGTCCTATACAGTATATGCTATATATCTGTTGCAATAACACACTCTTCTTTGGCTTTGACTGAGGTTTATGACACTGATTGAAGGATGGCATACTGTGGCTCTAACTAAACGGTCATGGTTGTCATAAAGTCTCAAAACTCTGTCACGACGGGCTCATCTCTCCAACGTGCTTGGGGCACGGCCAAGACGGCGAGCCTCAAAAACAGACACGGCACTGTTCAATTTTCAAAGAAATGAAGATGCTATTACTTCAGGCTTCTCTCTGTGAACTTGGCACCTTGAATATAGCTATTTAGAAGAAAAAGGAAAAAAATACACTACACATTCAAACAAACGTCATTTCCAACAAAGCAACAAGTCCTTTTATATCTTTTCGGAGGTGGAGACTTGCCCAATAAACCCCTGTGTGTGTGTGTGTGTGTGTGTGTGTGTGTGTGTGTGTGTGTGTGTGTGTGTGTGTGTTTGTTAATTTCTTCCTGCATAAGCATTTCAGCTCAAACCCAGGCTTATAGTTTATATCATCGTCCAAACACACCAGAATGGTTTTCTCATAAATAAAAGAAAGAAAAAAAAATGCATCACTTTTTAAATCGAGTTTCTCTGCATATAATCTGTTCCAGGTCTTTGATGAAGAAATGTTTTCAAAGTATCACAGTGACTGATTTAATGAGATGGGCGTGAGCACAATTTCAAACAATGTGATTTTCTGAACCCTATGTGACTCTAAACTTTTAAAATTGCACTTAAAAACTGCATCAATTACCCTTTCAAGTGTGACTTCGACTAAATAGGAGCCAGTACCATAACGTACACAAGGCGCAGCATATTTATTCCGTACACTTTCATCAGCATTTGATGCATTGTCCCCTCATGTGCGGCATTCATAAAGCTATCCGAACCCCGATATCCTTCTCCTCTGATTATGAACGGATACATGTTTGGACAAAAGCCTGACGATGATTCAACAAAATACTGCGGAGGCAAATATTTAGAGCTGGGTTCTAGGTTTTCATCATCTCGAAAATGTGCGATGTGACCGTATGAGTCGGTTTTTCTCAGTTTATTCTTCAGACCACATCTGTGTCTGCCCTTGATGAACGGAAGGAGGTGTATAATGTCTATGACTGATAACTGGACCAATGCTAATTTAAATCATCTGAATCAATGTCTGGTTTAGGAACAAAAAAAAAGGAAAAAAAGGAAAGAAAGAAAGTAAATGTCAAACATCTGACTCAAATTGATTACTAACAACATTCGGCATAAGGCGTTTAATAACGATTGCTGCATGCTTACAATATCTGGGGCCATTGTGCCTATATCTCTTAGTCGAAGAAGCCACTGTGCATGTGTGTGTGTGTGTATGTGTATATGTGTCTGTGTGTGTGTGTGAATGTGACTAAAGGAAACGCTCTCCACATGAGCGAGAAGAGAGCAAACAAACAAAAACAAACCAAACACCACAATTAGCATGGGAAGGCTTCTGCCGCCTAATCAGAGTCTCGTATGCTTCATTAGAACTTTGGCTTCTAAAATAGTACATAGTACCGATAAGACACATACTGTACGTCTTTCTTTTCTCCTTGACCCCCCATTCTAAAGGAAACATGAAATCCACTGAACGGCTCCGTCGAAACTCTCCCCGAAACATCAACTCGACGGCCGTGTCCGTTCTTTTTCCGGAGCCATCATATTTTACTATTACCTATCAATTGGTTTCTAATCGCGGTAATGAGGCGTCTGTCGTTTGGTGACGGAGAGCTAATGGCCTCTGTGGGAGCATTAAGGAGCCTGGGTTATGCTGTGGGCCGTTAACTACCTACAGGCGCTTGCTAATGGCTCCAAATGACCTCCTCAGTGGCTATTAGCACATAATTAGAACCTTGCAGACCATCGATGACTTCCACTGGACATGCGTGCCTCTTTGCTCCTCTCCCTCAGTCTTTATTTAATGATCAAACTACACTTTACAAGCCAGAGCAGGACTTCAGTCGCTGCATTAAGTTATTTGTGGCTTCCTGTATCCTGTGCATCGCGTCTAACACATTTAGAAGCATTTAACCAACCACAGCTTCAGTTTCCATTCACCGCTCGAGCATCAATTATATCAGTGCACTTTTGAAAAAAAAAATTTTTTTTAAATAAATAAATAATCAGATTTTTTTAAACATTCATTTTTAAAAAAAAACTGATGTGAACAGGAACCGAACAACAACAATAATTACGCCTTTTAATTTAGCCAACTGATATCCGTCCCAAGAGTCAACCAACGTGAATCAAAAGGCCAATGTGTCGTAGGCACTTTAAGCATTATGTCGTATTGTTGTGGATCAGGCAGAGCATAAAGTGCAAGGCACGGCCACACCGCACAAGCTCCTCAGTCACACTAACCTCTGTGTACACTTAGTAATGCTCTCCAGTTACCCAGAACAAAGGCCTGCTTTGGTAGGTTAATGTCAGCTCAGGAGCTGTGTTGAACAATTGCGCGAGGAGAAATGAAAAGAGGGATGTCTTGTTTTGTGATGAAAATGTAACTCAGTACATCTGCACATGGTGTCAGCACTTGAAGTTTGCACAGCATTGTCTTCCCTCACCTTTTTCAGAATTATGTGTTATCTGCTGACCTTGTGGCACAAATATGAAACAAATAATACAAAGTGCATGCAGGAATCTTTCTAGGTCATCGCCCATCCTTGGACAAACAATGGAATTTTTTTTTTCTTTTAAAGATGGTGTGAATGAAACGAAATGCCAGATTATGTACATTTACAGATGCTCTTATGTGCAGAAATAAAGTGATTTGAGGTCTTTTAATTATTGTCAATAGTGCTTTATCCTGAATATATGGTGGGGGGGGTCATGGGGGTGGTGGAGTCTATCCTAGGAGAAATAGGGCACAAGGCGGAGTACACCCTGGATGAGGTGCCAATCCGTCGCAGGGCACACACACGCACACACACTATGGGCAATTTGGGAACGCCAGGTAGCCTAATCTGCATGTCTTTGGACTGTAGGAGGAAACCCACGAAGCATGGGAGAACATGCAAACTCGCACCATCAAACCCGGACCCTGGAATTGCAAGGCAACAGTGCTAACCGCTACGCCTTTTAAAAATGTCATGATACAAAAAACCCCTTACATAGAACTTAGTTGCACGCTTGTTGGTTTTAATGGTTAAAGATCTCGGGAATTTACGCAAAGTTGTGCTGTGCACAAAAAAAATAAATAATTAACTGTGTGGCATTTCTGCAGATGGAAACGTTTTCTTGATGTGATAGTTCAGAGGAACATGGGCAGGCTGGATAAATTTGACAAGACGGCGAGAGTAACTAAAACAAGCACTCCTTACAACTGGAGTGAGCGAAAAATCATCTCATAATGTACAAAACCAGCCCACAAACTGTAAGTATCCATTCATGCCATGCAAGAAGAGGAAGCTGTAGCTAAAGTGGCTGCATGCTCAATAAAATAAAACATATATAGCTAGCAAGGTGACAGTTGCACAGAAGATATCGTTGACTGTGCAGAGTGTACGGGTGTCTGATTTGATCCAGAGCTTGGGCAAGTCTCCGAGTTTTCGAGCATGTTCATGGAGCCTCGCAATAGCCAGTAAGTGGACTGGCTACATTAAGTTGCTTTTAGGAGTGATTGAGTGTGTGCATGTGTGTGCATTGAGCCCTGGGATGGACTGGCGTCCTACCACGCCTTGCACTCAGTGTTCCCAGGATACACTCTGGATCTACCATGACCCTGACCGTGCAGTTACAGAAGATGACTCACGAATAAGTACACGAATGTAATAAGCCATCTAAATATAGATCTCAGTTTTTATTAGAGAGAACACAGAATTTTATTTTATTATTATTTTGTTCTACATAGCAAAAGACATCTCAGAACTAGACATTGAAATGAACGGTAAAGACATGTGTCCAGTCGTATGGGCAGGGGAAAGGAGCAAGGCCAGGATTTGCAGCGGGCGCTCTGGTTGAAGTAGAGGATTAGAACGGCGCTACATAGAGGCCGCAGTGAAAACTGCACGATAGTAATCAAAGGAGACTTGTCCAGAGGAGCAGAGGTGATTCATTCTGAGGTCACTATCATTTCCTGAGTCCTGGGCTTGTATTTTGTATGTGTTTTCTGTGTCACTAACCATGCCACTACTCCCTTTCTCTCTGTCTGCACATGGAAACACAATCCCCTTTCTCTCCCCCCGCATCTCTCTTTCTCTCTCGCTTTCAAACACATTCACAGCATCCTTCCCTGAATTAATTTGTTTTCATTTGCTGTATGTCAGCAGAAGATATGTACTTGTTCTTACTGGCTGTGCGCTGGGATCTCTGGGGCGCAAGTCTACCACTTTCTACCTCCTTATCGTTAAATCTGTATGTTTGTCTCCATCTCCTTTAAAAAAAAAACTGTAAATAGCAAGACAGTTAACACTAAGTGTTAACTTTAAGTAGCTCATATGTCAGCTGCATGTGCCATGCCTTCCCTCTGCACAGTGGGTTGGTCCACGACATCCCCCCAGCGTTTGTCCTGCATCACCCAAACGTTGCCAGCCAGTGTCACAACAATGTCAAGCCTCCAGTGCCAAGGCGTGGGGATGGTAACCGTGGCAGGCCCCAATTATCTCCCAGACAATGTTGCGACCCGAAAATAGCGACTTTCTCTCTCTCTCTCTCTTTTTTTTTTTCACTGAACAGACCGCTCCGTCCGCGTGATGTCCACTTCGGTAAAGCGACTGAAGATAAAAGGCTCAGCTGCTTTCCACCAGCGATCTTGTCCTCAAGTAAAGCAAAGGAAGCCTCAGAAACTGCACCGCTCAGTCATCAATTTCTCGCCGCTGACCAAAACCACTGTCCGCACTTAATCAGCTAAAGGGCAACGCCTCTGAAACGCCATTCTTTTGTGATGGCATTAGTGCAGAAGTAAGATTTACAGATCATTTAATGTGCCATAGTCTTCTGCATAAAAGTATATACAAAGGTTAATATTGCAATAATACCTTCCTGGAGGGCATTGTAATCATTATCTCTGCAGAGATATCAATTAGAAGCACTCTACAGCAGATAATGACAGAGATTCCGGTGCAAAATGACATTATTATTATTATCATCATCCATAATTTCAGACTGCATATACAAGGGGAAAAAAAGAAAAGAAAAAAGAGTGGCATAAGTTCAGCGAGAGGTAGACTTTTTTTTTTTTTTTGGAAGTCTCTTAATGATGAACATTTATCTTAGATTTATGTGGTCAAGCCGCCAGACTAACAAGCTCTTCGGTTTCCTTTAAGCCTTAAGCGAGACAGCCAGGTCCACTCCTGATGTCCATGTCAGCCACAGCATTCCAACAGGCAAATACTCCAAAAGCCTCGGAGAGCCTCAGAAATTAATATTTCACGTTTGAACAATTAAAGCCTGAAAGTTTTTACGGCAGCATTAAAGCAAGACCAATAATGATCCTTCTGCAAATTTACTATTGTAAAGGAAAAAGAAAATGTCTTAAATCTGGAGCTCAGCTTACTGTATACTCGCTCGGCGGCGTTCGCTTTTTGTGTTTGTCAGAAGTTGGTACATCAGCCAAAGTTGGTCAGTGACCTTTGAGCTCAGATACCGACATTAATAATGAGGATTTGTTATGTTACTGACCCTCTTATCAACATTATGAATAATTCACTGTTGGCTTGGTGGTTGTCCAAAAGCAGATGAGGAAGCAACACCCATGCTCCTGACTTTTGATTTAGCTCTTTCATATTTAATAAGGGAATGGAGCGCTAGGAGGCTCCTTTTTTAGAGAGATTTAATTGGGCACCACTGACATCCATCATGCGGTTGTCATGGCCATGACCTTTCGTTTGGGGCTATTCATAATAAGAGAGTTATGAGCTGGCTTCTCATATTTCCGCCAGCCCGCCCCGCCATTTTGTTATGGATGCTGTAGCATTTGCATCGCTTATCTTAGAGTGGTTACAAAGCTGGCGTGAATGTCGTCACATACATCCGTGTTTCTCGGTCTCATGCAGGTTAGGCAGGTGACCCAAAAAAAAGTGGGCTTCAGTTACTTTCCGAGGTTGAGTCAGAATTAAGAAAAGAAAAAGAAAAAAAACCAGTTTAGCAACATAAGCTGAGTCTTGTGGGGCAAACTGGATGCCGAAGATGACCTTTAACATGACCTCGTCTGACCTCACAGTGACAATAATTACGGATTGCGTGATAATAAGCTGGCGTGATGGTAGAGCTGGATATTTTATACCACCAGTCGAGCTTGTAAGGAGTGTAAAACTCAACAAGCAAGCAATAACAAGGGAAAACTCCAGAGTAAATGAGGAATGATGAGTTGAAGGAAGAAGAGAGATCTATTGTCCCAGTGGACCTTAAGTGTTTAAACAAGGTGTAAAGCTTTTGAGGCTCGCACTTCTTCTAAGAGATGTGAAGAGCTGCGTAAAAGCAAAGAGGGAATATGAACAGACTCAATGCAGGTTAAATACATCAACTCAAGTCTCTGGACCCAGGAGAGATCTAAAGCCAAAGGGAGCTCATGTCTTGTTCTTAATATGAAAAAAAAGAAGAAAAAAAAAAAGCAAGCGCTAGAGGGATCTGAGATGAGACTAAAGTCCAAATACAGGTGATCCAGTGTCCCTTGGGAACACCAGATGGCCTGCACAAGTCTCTGGACTCGTGCACTTCACCGCTTCACCGCAACAATGACCATGAATGGCGAATCTTCTTCAACATCTCCTGCTTTATATCGCACACAAATATAGCATTGTACATTATTAACGGGTGCGTGTGATTTTGCCAGGCTGGAACAATCTTAGCTCATTGATATCAATGTATTTATTACAGCAATAGAGCAATATGAGGGAGAGGCACGGGGAGATATCGGCTTACTCGGGGCTGAAAGGGAAATTTAAGATAAAGGATATTTAATATCCAGTTCACATTGGTAGCTTTCGATAGCACGAGGGGTTTCCGTAGGCAGGAGATGCCTTTGTCTTTGTCTAAACACACTTTCCTGGACTTTTAGCTCCAGTCACATGAAGTGCGCAGGTCGCTGATAAATGTGGCATAATGGGTCGATGCGGGAGTTCGCCCATTCGTCCTGTCAGGTTATTAATGCACCTGGGCACTTCCTCTAAAGGTGTTATCTGTGGCAAAAAAAATGAACTGATATATAATTAATTCACTCGCTCTCTTTTCCTCTCTTTAACTGTGCCCTTATACTTTGTCACATTGCATTAGAATCACTCTGCGTGCTACGTGGCCCACAGTAATCACTGCATGAGACAAATATGCGTGTACATTATTGGGAGTAACATTAGGCTGGTGGTTTGCATTCCAGGACACATTACTGTTGCTTATTTTGCATCTAAATGATAATGAGCACTGGAATGATAACCTATATCATTTAGACTGAAATATGAATTTAAAACACTGTCTACCATTTACACAGAGGGGGAAATGTGTTGTGAAGATCACTCAGGTGTCTTCGGCATTCATTTAAAAAGAAAAAAGGGGGGAAGGAAAAAAAACACGAGCCGAGTTTTCTTGAAGCGGTAAAAGACCATTGTTGTCCTAATTACGAGATGGCTGATGCATTATTTAACAATCCTACATACATTGGCAAGGCTGGGTATGAGCAAAATAATTTATGACAAGATCTCTCTCTCTCTTTTTTTTTTTTTTTTTTGCCCCTCACTTTAAATCAAACTTCAATAAATGTGCCACCTCTATCCATTTTACATGAGGCCGTGCTGAAAACAAGCCCGATTCAGGAGTGTGTTGTTTAAAATTCTTCCGAGAGCACAGGGTCAGAAAAACAAAACCACACCACATAAGAGGGAGGAACGTAAGCAACCATCTGCACTAAGCTTGGCCTACAAAAGGATATAAGAAGGAGGGAGAGTTGAATAACAGAGAGGTGAATAATATATACATGTAAAAAGTAGTTCAGGTTTATCCTTTTGACCTTAGATCACAGATTTAAATGACTATATCGTTAAGCAAAGAGCTTAAGCTGAACATAAGCAATTAAATTGATGGAATGGAAAATCTAAACAACGGGCCGCGGTTATGAAAATGGATACAAACAAGAACTTTGCATTCATAAAAATGTGTATGGGGAAAAAAATATCGTATTACACTGTGTATATTTTTATATAAATAGAGTCAGTAATTTGAACTACAACCTGAAATCATGTACACCAATCAGCCAGTTCTGACCCTCGGTGCATGACTCCATAACACCTCTGTGGGTGTGCTGTGGTGTCTGGCACCAGAACGTTGTCAGTGGATCCTTTGGGTGCTATGGGTTGGGTTGTTAAGGGTGGAGCCTCCAAGGACCAGACCTGCTTTCCTGGCACATCCTATGAAAGCTGGAGTATTTGGAGGCTGAGTCAGTGTTCTCATGATCTTCGACTGCCAGCCCCCATGTGCAACAGGCTGTGATCCAGTGGGTATTCTGGTGCATTCCTATTGTGGCCAGCATTGCCTTTTTTCAGCAATCTATGCTGCATTGGCTTTCCTGTGGGACTGGATGGAATAGACTTTGGTGGTGACAGTCATGGGAGAGCCTTGTCACCATTTTTCTAAACATACTGTATAACTGGTGGCCAGTGTTATTCACTTCACCTGGTGGTTCTGTGGATGTTATGGCTGATGAGTTAGGGATATGTTAGCTACCAATTACACAGTGAACGAATGGCATCATGGTTAGTAACCTGTTCATGTTTCATGCTAATGACTTGAATGAACAAAATCTGATATAAATCAATAAACGTCTCGGCTCAGAGATTTGCTTTAAAACTGTATCTTGTTATAGAAATGTGTGGCTTTATAGGAAATAAGAATTCTATAGCAAATCTGTGCGTAGATTCACAGCTTAGCAGTAAGATGATTTCCTATCACCATGGTACACCAGGCCTACAGCTTGTAAACAAGACCTTTTGACACTCGAAATCACACATTGTGTGTTTTTCAATCCCTACACCACAGGTTTCCAACCATGGTCCTGGAGTACTGCCTGCCTTCCACATTTGGCATTTTTCCTGCTCTAACACACCTGCTTCAACTCAGGAAGCTGACTAGGGACAGGAGTGAAATGTGTAGGACAGACAGGACGTCTAGGATTAGGGTTGGGAAATCTGTGTCACATACAGTACCAATCATAAGCTATTCAGCAACAGGACTGTGGTTGTCTTCTACATATTTACATGACACGAGTCATTTTCTTACTAGAAGTAAGAATTGCAAAAATAAATAAACAAATAAATAGGAATAGGCAAATGCGAGATGCTGGGTTGGTGGTTAGCGCCGTCACCTTGCACCTCCGGAGTCATACAGGATAAAACGATATAGACGATGAGTGAGTGAGTGAGTGGATGACTGAGAGTTAAGACAAATAATACTAAAAATTAAATTTAGGAATTACGAATAGTCTATGGTAGCCAATGTACTGTACTGTAGCTTAGCTTTGACACTGGAACATCTAGCAAGCAGAACCTTTTATGAAGTTCTTTTTCACTGTTTCCTCACCATTTTGTCATTTTCACCTCTGTAATCTTTACCTTGTATGGAGTATTGTGTACATCAGTGCAGATTATCTGTGTCATGACCATTTGGGGCTTATGATTGATTGGCATTTATCAACATACAGCATGATTACATTATATTACATTACATGTGGACATTTTTTTTATTTGGTCATCTTAAGGAAAAGGTTGCATGTGACATAACTAAAAGATTTATTAAATAAATCAAGCTGAATATTGCTATTACTTATTTTGGAGATATACTGTAAGTGAGTATAGAAAATCCTGGCCTACATAGCTAGCCTTCCTCTCATCACAGTGCCAACAGGGCTACGTTAAACAGGAACTGAAGCATATGATTGATCTAAGGCTATCCATCATCAAGTTTGTGTGGGCAAACATAGAAACATAAAAGCAGAAGCAGAGTCGACCCTGCACAGGAGGGAAGAGGCTTTAACTGAATTTATATTATATTACACATTGAAATGTGACCCCGTAATGACATCACTGAAATTTAATCAAGCCCTTGATTCGGTATTACTTAAGTTGAACTAGTGTCCTTCCTCATGCGGAATTAGAAAATTGAATATGGTTGTTGTTTTGGTTTGGAGGACCGGAGAGGCAGGCTGATTTAGAGTGGGACATATATTTGGAAACATGAAAATTGAGTACTTTCATAGCAAAACAACAGCGATCACGGTTTACATAAGCATTATTTATGCATATTTGTCTCTATTCAAACACAAGTGTCTTATATCATATATCAGCTAAGCTAATAAGCACTTTTAAAAGCCTTTGAGGGAGTGTGTGTGTGTGTATGTGTGTGTGTGTGTATGGGGGGGGGGGAGTTTTCGAGGGCTGTCGCTGAAGTTTTTGTGCTGTTTACACTGAGAGGGCTTTAAAGATGGTAGCTCGGAGAATGATTGACACATTCATAATTCCTCTATTATGTACTTGAGTGATCTGCTCCGGCACTGAAGTCAGAAACAACACACTCGACAGTCCTGGGTGCTGCCACAGCCACCGTAACATCACTCTGTACCGATATGCTGCCTGAGCACTAGTCAAGATGAGGAAAAGGAACACATTTGTAACTAGCTTAAGGATTAAGGCTAGACTCATCGCTCACTTTCAAGTTAAACTTCACTACAGTGTTTGCTGGTAAGGACAAATGACATGTAAGATACAACGTTTAGATCAATATCTGTCCCACTGACAGAGCGGATTAAAAAAAATATATATATATTATTATTTCAACATAAACAGTGGTTCTCTCACTGCTCGAAAGAAGCTTCCAGTCTGTAGATTAGATACCTACTGTGGTGGGCGTGGGGGAAGGGGGGGGGGAATAAAAAGACGAAGAACATCAGAGCCTGTTGAATCAGGCAGCAACAAAATGAATATTCTTCACCTGTCTGCTTGTGTTGACTCCTCTTGTTTAGATTTCACAGTGGGGGAAAACAAAAGAAAACCGCATATTTACTTTTAATTGAAAGGAAATTAAAGACGCATCCACATCCGCAAGTGACAAAGGAGGATCAGAAGGCTTGCGAGCGATGATAGCTTTTGTTTAAAACAGATTTCATAAAGAAAACCCCCCACTGATAATGATAAAGCGGGAGGAAAAAAAAAAAAGTCTTGGACATTTCTTCAAATACAATTACCTCTGCATCACCTGATTCAATCAAATAAATTTGCATTCTGTTTGCATCCAGTGTTCCGTGGCCCAGTAAACAAGACAGGGAGAATAAATCTGATGTGTTTTCATGGTTCTGCCTTGGGGGGGGGGGGGGGGGGGGGGGGGGGGGGGGGGGGG
>JAQMYJ010000023.1:8831528-8876703 GCA_030014305.1 Clarias laeviceps | reverse complement strand
TGTAAAGCTGCTTTGGGACAATGTCAATTGTTAAAAGCGCTATACAAATAAAATTGAATTGAATTGAATTGAATAGTGGTTAGCACTGTGGCCTTGCACCTTCAGGGTCGAGGGTTCGATTCCTGGCTGTGTGTGATTAGAGTTTGCATGTTCTCTACGTGCTTGGTGGGTTTCCTCCCACAGTCCAAAGACATGAAGAATAGATTAACTGATGGCCCCATATTGCCCAAAGTGTGTACCCTGATGGCCCTGACCGTGATCATGGCCAGCATTGACTTTTTTCAGTGATTTGTGCTGCATTGGCTTTTCCCTGTGGTCAGACCAGACTGCCTTGAATTTGCTCCTCAGAATTTGATCCTGTTACCAGTTTACTGGTATATAACTAATAATCAATGCTTATGTGTTAATGCTAAATGGTTTGGATGTTCTAACTAATTGGTATATGTTTTAATTAAAAAATAACATATTTGTATATGTTACTTATACATTCAGCTTTTGATGAAGTACATCATCCACCATACAAGGTGCTACTATAGAAGAGACAATGTATTAACATAAACTCGTGATTTATAGAAAATTAATCAACAAATTAGTCTGATCATGTTTGGGAATCCAGTAGCACTGTGGTATAACTACTGTAAATGTACATATTGAATCTCAACTATTTTGGTTAAATATTGTGAGGGGTGTTCAAGTCAAAACCGGGATTTATGATGAAATTTCTTATGAAAGAAGGCATAAAATGATTAACATTTAATCACATTGTGATTTTCAAAAATTGATGGATAACTTTTCACCTCAACTTTCGACTTTTCACAATCATTCATGAACACCACTTACACATTACAGGAACTCAGTTGGGAGTTATTGCCACATCCCCGTACAGCCCTGACCTCGCACATGTTTAGGCCATTAATGAGTTCCTGGGAGGCCAGTGTTTCAGATGTGGAGAGGAAGTCTGATCATGGCTCTGGCATACAGGAGTCAAGAAACCTTTCTACCTTGTTGGCATATAAACACTAGTGAAACGCTAGGATAAAGTGCATTAGTGTAGCAGAAGATTATATAGAGAGATAACGGTAGTTTTTGTTTTGTAGAAAACATACTGTATACTGCTCCACTTTTTACATTCCCTTCAAGTCCTTGCCCCTCAAAACAAATCTAAAGAGTTATTATGAATATCTAAATTATGAGGACATATGATTGACAAGAAGGTGTCAATCCCAGTTGTTGGTTGTCCACATTATTTACACTTTTCTTTTACTTTGCAAATATTTTATTGACCAACCTCATTTAATATTACAAATTATTTAATTATTGTAATTTTGTTGTTTTTAATACGCTATTACACAATCTCAACTCAACCCTAACCCTAACATGAACCTTCAGAAACAGAACAAGGTTTAAACCAAAACTGTACTTTTTTGGAAGAAAAAATTAAATGCCAAAAAAAAAAGTCAAATGTTTCTTTATGGTCAAAATTGTCAAATATTCGTATACTTTGTTCTTTGTACATTTGGTCCCCGTCAAGATACAAAAACATGTTGTCATCACCCCCCCAAACACACACACAACACAAGGTAACACATACAGTACAAACACCCAGAAAGCAGATGAGTCCATTGTTTAGTCCCCCATCTATTCATCTCCCTGTTCTCTCCACCCACTGTCTATGATCAGCCTCATCTTCACTCATCTTCATAGGCATCCATACTCAGAGGTGAGCAGAGTACACGTCTGTGTATGTGTATGTGTGTGTGTGTGTGTGCCTGTGTCTGGCCGAGGTAAGAGCTGCCAAACATGATGAGGAACATGGTTGTCTCTAAATGATCATGCACTGATCTCGCTATACCACAGGGGCACATCACAGTGATGAATAATACCATGAGGATAATGGATAAATGCAATGGAATGAGTGCAATATTCATGAATATCTTGAATCCAAGTGGAAGAAATATGAAAGAAAAGAATTAATGTCAGGTCTACGTTAAGGGCACAACACATCTAAACCTATAAAACTAGCTGTATAGTGACAAATAACCTGCACAAGAAGACCATTAGAGGAGTAAGTGTATCTGATCTTGTATCTGTGTGTGGCCTGCGTTGCTCTATAAGCCGGCCAGCTGCTTTATATTCACTGCCAAAGCATCGGAATGTTATGTCGCTTAAAGATTTCACCCGCATCTATCCTCCAACTGCTGTATTAGCACAGATTCATAAAGGGCTTTAGCTTCTTATACAGCTCCGGGCCTTTATTCGTCTCGAGGAGAGAAAGAAAAACAGCTTTAACTTCATAACTGTAACAACTGAGCAATAAGGATAAAAAAAAGATTGCTTAAGCTTCAAGATGAAAAGTTTGCTTTGTGTTGTTCCCCTTTCACCCCCTGCCCCACTTACTTTTTATTTGCCTCCCGTGCTTTTACATAAGAATTGAGGAATAATTACATATTCTGGTGAAAGTTAATGCTAAAGACATCGTTGGCTGGTAAATAGCTTCATGCTTCCGGTGTGAGAGAACAGAGAAAGTGGTAATGTGTGTATGGGGGGGTTACAGGACTCTTTAATGGCAGGCCAACCACTGTGTGGTGGCATAATAACTACAGAGACTATTTATTTTTAATTGATATGCCCTTTCTTAGTATGAAAAGACCAATTATTCCAAGCTCTGCATGCCTCTCATATGCACAGTATGCCATCGAAACAAAAGGAGCCCAGTGTAAAATGAGTGAGAGAAGCCGTATTTCTGGCAGAATCCCTTTTTTTTATGTCAATTTTTATAACAAAGAGCAATAATTCTGGCATTAAAACTATTCTACGTGCCAGGGTAATATCAGATTTTGATGATTTTGCTAGATTGATGGGGTATTAAAGGCAATGATATGAGATAGTGTGCCAGTAAAAAAGAGAGAGACTTCATGTTAAGTGCATATTACATTCATGGTGTGTTGCATAATTTGTTATGAGAATATTCCTCACGGATCGTGCGAGGGAAAAAAGGAACTGTTAAATATTCCTGAAGTTTTGCTCACAGAATAATAAGCTTCAGTATGTAATAGTAATAAATGGTAGTTCACGAATGTCCATTAGCTCCATATATCTGATTGCGAACTATTTCTGTTACGGAACTCAATCTATTTTTCTAGGTCTCGTTCATTATATACAAAAATATGCCTTTAATCAAGGACGTTCTTTCAAGTGGTGGAAAATATTCGATATGCACACTCACCATCCACTTTATTATGAATACTTATAGACCAGCGCTTTTATGGAATCGCCCAACGAGCCAGTCATGTGGCAGCAGTGCGATATATAAAATAAAAAGCAAATACAGGTCAAGGGATTTTCATCATTAAATACATTAATCGTATATAAAAATAGAAAAAAAAAATTTAAGTTACATCAAACTTCAGCTTTATTCCTGGTGCCAGATGAGCTCTTGGAATTTTCATACTCGCACACATACAACAGTACTCACACAGTGCACACAGAATGGTGTGAAAAACAAAAAACAGCGAATGAGCATTTCAGAAAACACAGTTATTAGAACTACAGAGAATATCTGATCTGACCTGATCTTTGATCAATCTCCAAGCGCCCTGTTCCTAATAAAGTGACCACTGACTACAGTACATATACAAAAAATATATTATACAATATATAAGAAGAAGGAAAACAAAATCATTATTCTGTTACCAGCCTTAGAATAAAAAATGTCTGTCATCATTAACTTTCCTCTCTGTAGCAGATGCTTATTTAAGCACTTTTTATTTATATAAGGTGAAATAGAATGAAGCAGTGGGACATGAAAAAGTAATCAGTTGCTGTGACTTAACAAGAATCTGGTCCCATTAAATAAACTCTAAAGTCATCAGTGCAAAAAACAGCAGTGCACATCAGCACTTTTGTAAAGGGCTTCGTAAGGGGAAGACATGTTTTGCTTTGAACAGACAAGATAATAGCGCATTCGCTCCGACATCACCAACGTTGAGACAATTAAATCCTATCGATGGATCTAAGGATGAGAAGGGAAAGCTGAACGTGGGCCGATCCCCTGTTCTCCTACCTCCTGGAGACACAAATGTCAGTTTTGAGCAGTTTGCAGACTCCCTGCTATGCTCTTGGCCCGTGCTGAACCAAACTGGTTCCATCTTCTGGACTCTTGGCATTCTAACTGCAATGATGGCCATTGATGTGTCACATGATGGCCCAATCTTCAGAACTACTCCCATCTCCATAATAATCTTTCACACTTTTTTTTATTTTTTTTTTATCGCAGACAAATCCATGTTTCAGTTGTTATTTCGGTTTCAGCTTATCAGCTCTATCAGAATTAACCTTGGGCGCTCTTTCTCACAAACCAGGTCATGACCTCAGAGAAATCTAAGGGAGAAAGGGAATTCTTCTCTGCTGTGGGATTAGTTCTTAGTCACCTCGTTTCACTGAAGTATTAAACATTAAAAAAATAAATAAATGCCATCACATGAAAAAAACAGAAGTGTGTGAGAAAAAAAAAAGTGCTGTTGACGCAAGACCCCCCCCCCCCAAAAAAAAAGTGCTTCCATTGTAAAAGCACAGGTATTATTTTAAGAGAAAGATGTCACTTGGAAGCTGTTGGTACAGTCAGGAGTGACAGTGCCGCTAAACTGCTTTGGCAGAAGATGACAGGCACATTCCAAAGAAATAAACACTCCTCAGTGTGTCTCTGCTACTTAAAAATATCCTGTTTTGGTTCAGTTCTAAAGCGTTCCATAATTGGGCTGCGGGATGGAAAGTGGGGCTTTTCATAAACGGGCATTCTCGCTTTCTCTCTCTCTCGATTGCATTCCTTTTCTTTAAAACCTATTACTATATTACGAAATAAATCTCTTAGCCTCTGTGGATTTACTTTGTGCATTGTGCCAGCGCTAGCTGCAGAAAACCCCCACGTGGAATAAGCTAATCCCTTCTAAAAGGGATGAGTCGGACATGACTTTGTAAAGGGTGGGGGGAGGACGGCGAGGGGGTTAAAATGATGTCACCTATTCAAAGTTTCGACTCTGAACACACTTTCTCACTCGGAATGTTTGTGACATTTCCTTTGAGAGCCGACGCCAACCACAATAAGCAGTTTCCCTTAAAAGTATTTATCAGATGACGGAATGGCGAGAATACTCTCCGCGAGAGTACGCATCCTTATTATCATCTCAATAAGAAGCTCACAAGAGTGACATGGAAGGATAGACAGAAGTCATGCAGAAAGAGATGGAGCATGTGATACAAATAAGGGGTAGATAGAGAATAAAGGCTCGCATTATCCTTTCTTCTTTACAAAATGATCCTTCTCTGAAGACGCCATCCGTTTGACTTTTTCAGTAACTTATTCATGAGAAGGTACGGAGAATATATGCAGCGGAAAACAGTTTACGTCAAACTTCTTGTCTAAATATTCCAGGCCTGTCAACATCTCTCCTCTTCACCTCCACTGCTGCGTTTGGTTTATTATGTGGCATTAGTTGGGAAAAGGGGCAGGAAATAAAGATATTTAGATCCGAATGCCCTTCTCTGAGATATGAAAAGTCATCTTATCACGGTGTACGGTGAAGGATGTAAGGCTGTAACGCAGCATTATGACTCTCCTGTCATACAAAATCTTCTTCATTTTTCAGAGTTGAAAAACCAGTCAACAGCCTCCCACCCATCTTTCTTTATCTCCCTCTTTCTCTATCTCCCACTCTGTCTGTCTTTTTCCTGCCCTTCGTCGATGGCTTAAATGGCCGAGCGGCTAACAAAGGAAGAAGGGCAGGGAGATGAAATATATTTTGACTGTTTTATGGAAAAACAATCTGACACAAAGTAATATTCATCTCCAATGAATCCAATATTCTTTTTGGAATGATATTAGACGGTATCTATTATATCTTCCATTGTGTTCCCATCTGCCCTTTTCAGGATCTAAATTATGTGCATTAGTACGTAAATGGGCTAATGCCTGTCTGTATTTAGCAGGCTACATGCCGTGAATATATTCTCTGCTTCAAGAAGTAATTGGTAATTACAGTGGTCATTTAGGCAATCACTGTCTCTCCCAGATTCATGTCATTCTTAAAAATAACTAGCTCTTAACCTCTGACAGAATCCTACAGAAACGGTTCATCATCGCCCCCCCACTTTGATTAATTTTGTGCACGCACATATTCTCTCTCACTTACAAGTGCGCACGCGGCGCACACACACACACACACACACATACATGAACACACACGCCTACCTGTACAACATCACAATAACAGTGATGCTCTTGCATTTGTTAACTGTGGCACTTTGCTTCCCCTCGATGAGAACAAATCAGAGGAGAAAAAGCAGAGTAGCTGAAGGGCAGGTAGAGCTACAGCTCTGAAGCCATTAGTTCCATTTACTAAACAATTAGACAACACAATATACAGGTCATTTCACCTTATTGCAGCCACCTACTCTCCTATATTTCCCCCTCTCTCGCTATCTCTCTCACTCATCCTCTCTCTCGCTCTATGACACAAGAACAAATTCAGCACTTTAACTGTGATAATCTTTTGTCTGGGTTATCTGCTTGCTCCCTTTATTTCTCTCACACTCTCTCTCTTTTTCTCTCCCTCTCTCTTCTTCCTTTGTTTCTGCACTTTCACTCAGACATTAGTCATCTCTCTGTGCATAATGGAGCACCGTAAAGAGGACCTTCTACTATGTGGATATTGTCTTTGAAAAATAACAAGGTCGACAGCATTAGCTCGAAAACACTTGGCCCTTGTGCACTTAAGATCTCCATTATGTTGATCTGCGCCGCTAAAGTATCTCCTCCAGCGACTTCCCAACACCAAATGTGAAATCATTGCTAGCTTATCGCATAACTTACAGTCACCAGCGGAAGGAGCATTTTCATACCAAGTCATAATGGTAATATTCAGTATTTACCGTTTATAACAGTCAATCCGGGACTACTTCGGGGGCTCTCGAGGCAGTGCTGTTCAAGACAGAGCTAACACATCAAAAAGTTTTCACAATGTATTCATTTTTTTTAAAAAGAAAGTCAATATTATAGTATGGCTGTAAAAATATAGACTTGTGTAGATATTAAAGCTCGGTATCAAAAAAAAGAGATACTGTCAGTTTGGATATAGATGTGGAGGAATTTCCTAAATCAAATATTTGAGGAGTCCTTACACTGAAAAAAAGGAGGGGGAACGGGGGGAGGGGGTTAATGTGATTTATAAAAGTCTCCCAGAACACTGAACCTTAAAATATGATTTTCACACCTTATAATTCCTTACTCTTATGATGATTGACTTTGCTCAAATGGAGAAATGAAATGAAGTCAAAGAATGGTCCCTGTAATATTAATGAGAGTTTGTATGGTGTAATTTAAGCTGCCTTTTATGCCTGAGTTGCAAAGTCTTGAATTACTCAGTCAAATTATACGACAGTTTATTATAGTTTATAATTATATAACAGTTATATGACTGTTTCTTCAAACTCGGAAAACGGTAATATTGCTCTGTTAATCAGATATCATGCCACCTCATGGTAAGAAGTAAGGCTTTAATTTTGATCTCGTAAAGATGACACATTTCACCTGACCTTATCTCGGTTTAAAAGTATAGCTCAAGGCCATATTATTATTATTATTATTTATTTTTATTTTTTTTCTTAAAGAATATTTTCTCAAAACTAAGCCATTCGAACAGAATGCAGGCTCTTGGTGCTGTCTGGAGGTCCGGTGTGCATCCAAGCCAGGCTGTCAGCTAGCTGGTCTCCACACGTCAGGCTAAAGTGGATTAGCTGTGATGAATGTGGCAGGCAGGTGAGCGATGTGGAGCCAGTTTAGCTAAAACATTTATATGCATCAATATTCACCCTGGCCCTTTCAAACACGCAATAAGTCTCATCAGACTTATCGCCAGTAGAGATGAGCACTGACCAGGACTGTTGCTCTGTACTGCTCCTGTCTGTTCTGGCATTAGCCTGTCATTGCAACACAAGCTGCCTCCATGCAAATGCGACAATATTAGGTGCCACTAAAACTTACGATCACAGACGGACGAGGCATATGGAAGGAGGAACTGTGCAAATTATTGTCTTATAATCCTTAATGTAATGAATATAATGCAATAATTACAAATACATGTAGCAAATGTGTTTCCGTTTTTTTTCCCCCAGAAGATCTGTTGTGCTCCGATTTCTTTGATTGTATTCCCAGAAAAAAAGCAGTCCAATTGTTTGTACAATCTGTATTCCCGTATGTGCATATGTGCATATGCGTATGTGTATGCGTACTTTGTGTGTGCATGCATGTGTGTATATTGATGTTCCCAGCCCATTATAAGTGCATATTTGCGATCGTTTGGATCACAAACGCGGCCGCACTGACACCTGATTCTGGCCTAATGCGAGTTAGATTGTGAAAGCCGTGCTCAAACAGCACTCTGAGCTACGCTTTGTAACACCTCGCTTGTTCTGGATTTTATCAAGATTTCCCGCCGAGTGGCGAAATATTGGTGTGGCAGACATATCTGCCAATTCAAACTTCCATCAAAAGCGTATCGGCCATGCGGCCGAAAACTGCCATTCCATGCGCTTCGTCCTTTGAATTGCTAAAATCAGCTTGGCAAAAGAAGCGGCACCATAAAATTCAGCTGTGGTTTTCTTTCAGCCAAAGCGCTTTTCTTTTGTGGCGGGAAAAAAAAAGGGAGAAAAGCCTAGGTCTTAGCAGCGCAAGAGTATGAGGAAAGCATGGGTCCATCTGGCACCCGAAGAGGAGGCTTTGTCAGGATCTGTCCAAGACACACTGCTGCAGAAGGGTCCTTTTCGACAGCACCTGCAAAAATACCTCTAAGTCCAGTCAGACAGAGGACGGCTGTTCACCGCTTTTTCTCACAACAGTATTGTTCTTTTTTATATCTTCCTATGTATGTACAGTATAGGTCTATACTTAACTTACCTTGAAAGTTCTCCTTTTCAAACATGCATGCAAGAAATTGATACAAGGAAAGCACTGGGAATGAAGAGTCAAAACAATTTGAGTGAAGAAGAAGGAATGCAGACGGAGAGTCAAATAAGACAAAACTGAAATAAAAAAAAAAGAAAAAGAAAGAAAGAAAGAAGATGGCTCTATTATTTACAGAGGGGCAGCTCATGCTCGGCTGCTCTTCATTACAGAGAAAAAGGATGTTGAGCCTTATCACTGGTGCCCAATTTGCAGTCGATGTCGATGCGTTCCGAATTGATTCAAGTGACAAAGTCAGTAAAATAATTTCCAAGTTTTTTCAAAGGACATTTTAAAAGGTTGCTTGACTCTCGCTGAGCTGTTAGTAAGGGTTCACTGCATGAGTGTGTCTAAGGAGGAAAGCACACACACACACACACACACACACACACACATGCACTGTCTCTCTCTCTTTCTCTCCCCCTTACTCTGTCCCCCTCTCGCTCTCTAGCTGACCGATAAATGAGTTTAATGTAGACTATTTTGAACATGTTTTTATGAAAATGAGAATTAGGTTATGCTTGAAGCACACTGCCGATAAATCCTTTCTAAGCTTAATTATAATGTTATAAAATTGTGCCCTGCGCGACCACATACAACTTTTAAAGTGTATTAAATATTGCAGTCATTAAAAAAAAAAAAAAAAACACCATAATCTCCTCATATAATTACAATTCTGTGAGTAATTGTATGTGAGTGTCAGAGGTGAAGGTGAACTTAATTCCCAAATAACACAACCCTGAAGACAGACAGCATGGTACTGCAAATCTATAATAAAAGCTCTCGAAACCACTATATCTATTACAAAACATAATGGGTCTCACTTCACAAAATTCACTCATGAGCTGATTTCCTATTTTTAGCCATGCCTGCACTGAATTTATCAAATCAACTGGCACAATATACAGAGAAAGCACTCAAGATGTACAGTAAAAGATTTAACCTAACCGTCAAGGCTAAAAAACCAACGATATTATCGTAGGCATTACTACCCACTACTACTGAAGGCAATGGTGTTTAAAAGCACAAACATTGATCGCCATTCAGAAAATGTCTAGATTTTCACTCCCTGGTGCGGCTATATCTCTTTTAAAGAGTGAAAAACAGGATGAGATAGAAGCTGAATACGACTGTAAAATGCCTGGTGGTGTGTATCAGATGTTGCAATCAAACTTGCTAACCCTCTGACCCCCCCAAAGTGCCAAAGGGGTGTAGGTGAGGCAGGCGAATCAGGAGTGGATAGCAGTTGGTACAATGAGCCACTCGACACGAGCGCTGACACGGTGCTGAATAGCAGCACACAGACGCTGGGGTAAGTGGTAATAGAGCTCTATTAGCAGGTCACCACAGAGCGGCAGAGAGAGGGATAATAATATAAGAGCCGGAGGCCACTCATACATCCACCTCACTCGCTAGGTGGATGTCTCTTATCTCTCTTTTAGTGTCATCACTTAAATACACACACCACTTACTCACATGTACATCTCTGTTGAACCGCTCTGTTGCCTTTTCCTCCACCTTTTTTTTCTTCTAACGCAAACAGATAGCGCGGCAACTCATTTCGCGCGATATATTTCTGTCTCCCTCTTCGATTGCCGAGCAAAGCAAGTCATCCTTCTCGGAACGTTCGGGGAGAGTTATAAAGCAGTCCATAATGGCCACGAGTCAAACGAGGATGGCTTCATTTCTCCCCAAATCTCACGCATGCTTCATTCTCAGAGTGAAGAGAGATGGTGGAAATGCTAAGGTTCTGACAAGTTTACACCATTAGAGCCCACGCTTAACTTCTCCAAAGCTTCTTAGAGGCTCGGCACACCATTCGCAATCCATCACCCACAGTAACGCTGCTCCTTATCCATCTAACCAACAGGCAACTGTGGCTCACCACAAGAGTGAAAAAACAGGAGCGAGCTAAACGCTTCCTTATCAAATCCCAGACCGTGCGTCTTCTTTTTTTTCTGGCTAAAGAGCAAGGCTAACCAGCTGTACTCCATGTGACAGCAAGGTCTGGGCAGTGCTCATGTATCACTGATGCTCTGCTTGATGCCTGACCGAGAGAACACACAGAGCCAACATCCAACTGGAGATCCTCAGAGGACACCCATACATCCCCTGCATGTGGGCCGCGATAAAGCACGTGCCAGGCCTCAAAAGTTGCAGGCCAAAGTTTTCACCCGAAGAAGAGTGAAAGGGAAATGAGAAAGTTTAAGCCTGTTTAGCTGCCTTCCCCTAAAGACAAGCAGGCACACCATCTGTGAAGACTGTTTCTCCAGCTATCGCCTCAACTCTAAGAACAACTGGTAGAAAGAGCGAAGGATAAATGACTAGAAGAGATGTGATGATGATGATGATGATGATAAGAAAAGAATGAAAGACTCGCGGATGAATTGGTACTAGGTAGAAACATGCTCCTGAAATTGTATAACACCTCCTCTTTTTGTGTGAATCTCAGCACCCTGTGACCTCTTGGCAGTGAAACTGAAGATGATGACCTCCCCTTCTGTTCGCTTTTGGCGGGATGATGAAGCAGAATGGAGTCTCTCTCTCTCTCTGTCTCTCTCTCGGTGTATAAAAGGAAGCACTCGAAACACAGACATGCTGTCTGACACTGACGTAGCCTGTGTGTGCCTCGAAGGGTGGCTTCCCCTTTTTACCAAAAAAGATCCCTAGTTTTTCATGTTGAGATGCTCTTTTTTCGCTTTATTCCTCTTTCCTGGGAAAATCTGCCAGAGCTTATACATCCAAGCCAACGCATGAACTTTCAATCAGGGATTAGCCGGATTTTCCAATGTGGATCTTCTTTTGTGAATTTGGCCAGCGTCGCCTATGTCGCTGGCAAAGGGAACGTAAATAGAATATGATCCCTGGGCCAATGTGGATTGCCTCATTTATTTCAAAGAAAGACTTCAAAAAAGAAAAAAGAAAAAAAACAAGGCCACTTAGCCCAGGCCACGAGCATGATGGAGCAACGGTCTGGAGCGGCGTCCGCATGACAGACCACCAAAAAAGTCCTCATCCAAGTAGGCAGCATATTGCCGCTATGCACTTTGGTGTGTCTGGCCAGAAGAAATGAGGAAAAGCAACATGCTGGAGGAAGAAGAGCATTAAGAATGACCAAGACTAGATTTAAATATCTACAAAATATAGTTCCTGCCAAACACCCCCTCATATTTTCATATGCTAGGCCCATCGTTTGTTACTGCGATCCCAAAGAAGTCCACTTACCAAGATCTAGATGCTAATCCTAGCTTACCGAACTGTCTTGTCAGATAAGGGCACAGGCCACAGATATGTGTTAATTCTGCACACTGGCACAGTTCTCAAAATGGCTGCTCTCCAAGGTACAACTTACCGAATGGGACCAAATTGGTTGCAGTGTGTTTAAAGTGTTAGCTGTGGAATTGTGGCTTCTGCAAATCCACAGAAAAGAAAAAAAAGAAAGATAGACTACTTAACGCTCATATAAACTTAAGTTTTATCTTCCCAAGAACCAACAGAAGAACAATGTGCGAGTGTATGCCACATATTTGAGCTTTGTATTTGTTCTTTAAATGTCAGCGCTGAAATCAGCCACAATGAGGAGACTGCGGATGTTAAGCACTGAGTGAATGAGGCTTGAGGCTGCTACCAGAACTCCACTGCCGCTGAACTACATTAAATATGAGGACAAGGAGTTTATTTTAGAAGTAAAATCAGCCGACAGGTGTTAAGATTTTTTTTTTTATTCCTATATGACCTGCATTTTTTGTAACTATTATCATATATTGCACTCATATTTCTGTAATGAAATGTTTCTTCTCTTCTCCTACACATGCGAAGTGAAGGATATAGTTAGATTCCAGTTCTCGTAATGTAAACAAAGTCTCCTCAGAGGATGTCTGAACCACTTACAGGTGAACATAAACAGAATAGTCGTCCCGATCGCACTCCTGATTTAAAACCATGGAGTCCCTTTGAGAGAGAGGAACATTATGCAGAGTCTTTTAACATCATTGGAGTGGCGTGGCTTGTGAAAAAAAAAGAAAAAAAAAGGGTTAAGTCTTTCTAAATCACTTCAGGGCAAGGTAGCGACAGCATCCCAGTTTACTTCCTCACCTATTCATGTCCTTCTTTGTTCCTTAAGTTCTTTTTCTACACTCCAATCCGTGTCTAACAAACTCTTTTCTTTGTTTTTGTCTTTGCTGTGCCTCTTAAGTTGCTTGTTTTTCCACTGCTCCGAGCACTTGTGCTGCCTGCTTGTTTGGGCGATTAGTGCGTGGCTGCTGCTGTGTGTGCTGAGCTGCCTGTGTGTATGTGTGTGTATGTGTGTGTGTGTGTGTGCACGCTTTTCCCAGGTTCCCGAGAGGCCTGGGGTGAGATGCTCAGCGTAAAAATGGTTCTCCTTTCTGCCCACCTATCTCTCCCAAGACGATGCCACAGCTTCCCTGTGGAAAATCCCCATCCCCGAGCACTGGGCTAGTACAGGAGGGGATTAGGTGTTCCGCCTGAAAAGCACAATAAATTAAGTCCTCACTATTTGTTTTTATACTTGGTATATAAATTGAAATGGTTGAAATTGATCTTATTGTATTGTTCGTATTGTTCCGTGTTTTATTATTATTGTTTTATTATTTCATTCCTCTCTGTTCCCGCAAATCAGATTGTTCTCTGCGCAAGGGAGTGTGACGCTTTCAGTGCAAGGAGGACGACGATGAGATAAAAATGGCTTGAGAGACAAATACTGTATACAGACGACTTTGGATCGGTTTATAGGAATCTCGTACACCAAGGAGCCATATTTCGACAATAGCAGATTTATTATATTCAGTTTGTTTCAGTTTTATTCGTATGTATAGTAAATTGTCATGGAGGACACAATAATGACATGGAAAAAAAAGCTTTTAAACAAAAGTTATTCTGTATGCAGGACCATATGAAAGGGTTTAGAGGAGCAAAAGCGAAAATATTATAATGTGAAAGAATTCAGGGTCAGCACATCTGGTAGCTTTACAGAGTCCTAGAGGACAAATGCCAATCATGCGGCAGCAAAGCATAGTATTATTTAGATGCTTGGCCACTGTAACAACAATTTCCTGTTTTTGGCTAAGGGGAATGGAACCCGATGTGGTCTGCTAGTTTTTTTGCTTTCAAGATACAGTACAGTATGTGCGTTTTGAGATGCTTTTCTGCACACCATGGTTGTAAAGAGTGGTTATTTTAGTTACTGTTATTTGAGTAAGCTGACCTGCTTGTCAGACCTGACACTCACTGATTTGTTGTTGTTTTTGTTGTTTTTGTTTGTTTTTTCTCCATTCTGTATAAACCCTGGAGACTGTAGTGCATAGAAATCCCAAAAGATCCTCAAACCAAGATGTTTTGAATCAGCAAACATGCCACAGTCGCTGAGATCACGCTTTTCCCCCCCATTCTGATTGTTGATGTAAACCATAACTGAAGCTTCTGACCCGTATGCGCACAAATTTATGCCTTTCCATCCTGCCACATGATCCTCTGATAAGATAACTGCATGAATGAAGGAGTGTACAGGTGCTCATATTTCAGGGTAGTCTACTTCGGATATTGAAAAGATACCAAAGGAAATGTCAAAGTGCAAAGAAACTTCATGTAAACACGCAACGTTAAGAGCCGGTGACGGACAGGCATCAGAGCGGTCCTATTAAAGCTTAACGCGCAGGGTCACGGGGCCAACACATCTTGCATGCTTTGGGTAAGCATATAGGATTTGTGGGTCTACAGTGACTTGAACCGCATCTCGACTAGAAGCGCATGTTAAATTGTACTTGAAAAAGGTTCACATCAGATGTATCAGACCAATAAGGGAAGTCAGTGATTGTGCATTCAAAATCAACCGTCTCATTTAGGGTGAGCCAGAAAGCACCAAAATCAGGTCAGATCATCTAATCAACATTCTTTCTAAAGAGTCACACTTTGATTCGCTCTTTGTGAACGTGCCTGCTTAAAGTCACATCCATATTCCGTCCCCATTCCTTCCCCTCCCCATCAGCATACGTCAGGAAACTAATAAAATAAATCAATAATGATTCTCATATGAATAAATGACTGCATGCTGAATGTATTCGACCCTCGGCCCTCACTTTGATTTGAGAGCTGAATTACATGCACGGTAAATTATGCCAGAGATGCAACTTGGTTGCACACGAACCAGCATCCCTCAGCGACACAGCACAGCAGTATAAGAAAAGCTGAAACTGTTGTTCAAATGCAGTATTCTATACTCCATCCAGTTTTTTTTGTTTGTTTGTTTGTTTTTTCAAACTGCATATATTGCACTGTTAAATACGAAACAACCCGCAAAGCAAATATCTAGAGCGCCATTTCCCCCGCTGTAATTCATAATTGATATTTTGCATAGGTGAACATTAAAAGCCGCCTGCCTAGATCGAGCACCATTGTGCCGACAGACATCTTTGTATTCTTTAAGATAAATAAAGGGACGCCTCATTGACTTGTCTAAAGATTTTTTTTTTCTCTCCCCTCGCTCCTTCTCTTGCACTGAAGGAGAAATTCACTATTAACTCTCTGTAGCCTTAGCGGGATTGCACAGGAAGCCTCGCTGCAAGGTGAGAATTATTTATACTGGGAGAAAAACTTACATTTTTATAGCTAAGCCGCTCTGTCACTGTGAAACATTACCGTGCGACATTGTACGAAACAAGTGATCAAAAACGAGCCGTGTGATATTTCAGACGGGATGTCAGCATTGGAGATACCACAGATTCTAAATGTCTTTGCCCCATATAGTGCTCTTTTTATACACAGCCGTGCTAGCAGGCTCCCCAAAATGAAGGATTCCTTAATGTATTCTAGTATATTACTCTAAATGGTTTCATCAGTCTTTGAAAAGTGAGAATATGTGCCATTTTATCATCTCTCCATAATGGAGGCTGGGTCTTTGCCAAAGGCCTCCAAAGCCATACAGGGGAAGGGGTGGGTGGGTGGGCGTTCGTGTGGTGGTGGTGCGGGGGGGGGGTTTGTTGGAGGGAGTCAATCAGTGCCAATGAAGGAGAGAGAGAGAGAGAGAGAGAGAGCAACCTTTTCCACCCAACCAGCCTGCCATTTTCCCCAAGTTATTTGTTCGAATGCACTGCATCACTCTTTAAAACTCCTCATTAATCAATCCGGTCTTCTTATTATTTCTGTAAATGCAGCTGAGATTGCTAAATAAAAAGAGATTTCTCGTTCACGGGAAGGGGGGGAAAAAAAGAACACTGAAATGAAACTGCATTCATTGGACCTTAAAATGTTTTGATGGCTTTTCAGAGGCACATTATATTTACATAGGAATGTGTCATTAACGTCAACGGCGAACCAGAAACTATTAAATTAATACAATGCTAAACTGAACAACCTTGAGAATTTGATTAGAGCCATTGTGAGTTTTAAAAATGCTCCATTCTTGGGTTAAAACAAAAGACTGATGCTTTCAGCTATGCTAATAATTCAGCTGTCAACTTTCATTGATGTATCTGACTGCTGCAGCTAGCATTTACATACTTTATATATAGCAAAAAGGGGTGGGGGGGTGGGGGGGGTCGGATCTATGCACGGAATCATAATAGAGCTCCGAAACAAACACGCAACTGTTTGTGTTTCATTTCAAATTAGCCGCTGTAATTTTCAAGAAGACTGCAGGCATTGTTTGCTTGGCAAAGTCATGTGTTTTGGAGCATTTTTAATTCTCCTATTATTGCGCTTGCCGGAGACGCAGCGTCTCTCCTTCACTGTTTTCAGCCGTGCCAAGTGCTCTTAAACGCTAGCGAATAATCTTAGCTCTGAGCTCATCTCTGCCTGAATATCAAACTCTCAATGATCTGCTTAGACTGTTTATTAAGCGAAACCACGCTTTGTACCTGCGTGTTATTTATGAACACCGTGTTATGGATTCGAGATTCTTTTCGATTTGCTCTAAAGATGCATAAATCATGATGTGCATGCATGCCAGATCTTTATTACTGGGTCAACGTTATTAATGTAAAAGTCTTATGAATTTAATTCGGTGATTTAGTGTTCGTACTCTCGGCAGCATTGTGTTTTTAAAAAATCCCCTGCTTTAGATTCAGCCGTTTCGCTATACTGTATATGTTACGCAACGCTGGAAAGATGAGCTTTCATGTTAGCTTAGGCAAACACAGATGCTGCAAAAACAGACAAATAAGTGGATAATAGGATTGGCTTTACAGAATTAATAAAGTTTAAATTGTTTAAAAAAAAAGTATAAGCGCTGTAATTCATGTCATCTTTAGCATTTTAATATGTTATCCCAAGATTCTCTTATAAATTGTGAAATTCGATAATAAAAAAAGGGGAGGAAGAAAAAAAAAAAGTCCTGATGAAATAAGAATCTATTTGTGTCATTATCTGTTTGAACATATATTACATCTTTTGTGAGATTTATCATACCCTGGAGATATTTTACACAGCAATCTAATTAAAGTCACCATTTTGCCTGGTATCCTGTTTAAAATCTATATATTCTATATAATTATAAAACAATGCATTATTTAATAGAAACCCCAAAGTCCCATATGTGTGGCTATATTTTTAATCAAAAAAGAAGACGACTACACGTGAAATGGTTCGGTCGAGCCTTAATTGCAGAAAGACGTAAAACCTCAGAGGTTGTGTATTTAAGATCGGATTAGTACGAAAGCACGCATGAAATCTAGTTTATACGTGTGTTAACCGTGTAACAGAGTGACTGCGATCACGCCCACTAAGACGACCACTTACCGGCAAACTGAAGGATAAATGTGTGTATATGACTGTGTGAGTGAGTGAGTGTGTGTGTGTGTCTTTATGCTTTAGAGTGCAAAGCAGGACAAATAGAGATGAGGAGCTGCTAGTCTAAACACGCAGGCCCTGCGAAAAGGTTCCGGATCATCATTTTGAGCACAAAATAACACGCCGTCATATTGTTGTCTGCCGCATTGTTGCTAAAATAGCCCATTAAAATGCAAGCATGTACCGTATATTAAAAAGCAGCGCCGCTTTATGATGGATAGTCATCAGTTCATGAATAAGTGTGCATACTGATTGGCGAAAGGTGAAACGCGGTTTGACACAATTATTTCCGAATGAGGCCTAGCTCTCCCGTCTGATTTAAAAGTCATTTTAAATGCCCATGACTTACATTTCCCCAAAGAAGAGCCCAAAGTCTCTCGTGGAAGTAATAATTATTAAAAAGGAAAACGTGAAAATGCTACGTAGTGTATATCGCACAGCCAGCAGACAGCGTGTAAGGAACCGGCGTCAGTACCGATAGACATCGCCAGGCAGGAAGGTGAGAGAAGTGAACCGAAATGCTGGTCAAAAGGCCTGCTGAGGCTTTTCCATCCCTCTCACCTTTTTTTTTTTCTTCCACATCCACATCCACATCCGCTCCTCTATTTTTTTTTTCCTTAGAGAATTTAATATGTGTCTCCAGATGCAGATATGAATAAAGGAATTGGATTAGCCTGACGCCGCTCTTTGTTGTCTTCACCTAAAAAGAAAGGAAAAAAAAGATAAATAACACACGCGAAGCCGGACAACACATGGTTGATATGTGCGTTTGAGAGTATCGATCCGGCGAGTTATTGCAATACCTGAGCAAAATATATATTGAACATTAACTGTATGTAGACAGTCATCCCTCGGGGAGAAGCCGCGCTGGCATTAACTGCTGTCTGAAACTCGGGTTCACGGGGGGTCTCTTTCTAATATTCCCATCCACCATGGTTACGTACATAATATCATCTGGGTTAATGTAGCAGAGAAGAAAGTGACAAAGGCATTTAGCAATAAAAAATAATACGAAAGTCTATATTTACTGCACTACAGAAGAGGACAGCATCAGCGTGTACGTACAGATGCTCGGGACGTGTCCTCAATTCGTAAGCTAATTCTCTTTTGCATGTGTTGTGTGCTAGGAATAAAGCACCACTTATTAGGAGCTCTTTTGTATGTGTTTGTGTGTGTGTGTGTGTGTGTGTGCGTGGTCTGATTCTTATTATCATCTCACACCTTTCACCACGCTCTTTTGCTCTCAGATACAGCGATGGACATCCACTATTGCCTGTACCTGTCAATCAGATGGTCAAAGAAAAAACACGCAAACACAAACACACACACACACACACACACACACAGCTGGGCACTTTTCCTGACATGGCCCGAGCTTTTCTTGTGTTATTATTCAAAGGCGGAAGCCTGTGGTAGGACACAGCGCCCTCCTGCCCTCTTCCATGTACTTAAAAGCACAGACTCTTGTCTTCTTGGGAGTAAATTTGTTCCAAGAATAGCGTGTGTCGCTAACAGGAAGTGCATTTTGTGTTTTTAATGTGGTTTCCACTGGCATCAATCATTCCGTACAATTAGGCCAATTTCTGCTCAATTTTCTGCCTTCTGAGGTGCATGGCCATGCTGACTACACAGACGGCTGTCCTGGACACACACACACACACACACAACTCTCTCTCTCTCTCTCTCTCTCTCTCTCTCACACACACACACACACACACAACTCTCTCTCTCTCTCTCTCTCTCTCTCACACACACACACACACACTCAAACACACACACACACACACATATACACATGAGGGAAAGATGAGGCAGGTGTCTCGGAGTCATAAGTGAACATGAGGCGGTGCTTTTCTTTCATCCTTCATCATCATGTCGTTTTAAGCCTGGGGCACACCTACGTTCCTCTTCCACCTACTCTTTAGACCTCAAGTGGCATTTGTTTTCCATGGCAACCAGATTAAATTAGCTGAGTGATTATAGCTTATTAACACCAAACGCTGTTAGTGCATTCTTACCATTTTGTATGTAAACACTTTCCCCTTGTAGCGCTCTTTACTGGAAATTGCTTTGTACGGGGCGCAGGGCCCGGAGCTCGGTTATAATAAAAATATAATTGTGAATTTGACAATAGCCACTCTGAGACCGCTTCCCTCCCGCTTCTCTTCTGTTCCCCGTTTTTGTGAAACTCCATGGCTGCGAGTCACCAGGTACAACCAACCGTAGTAATGAACAATGGAAACGCACAAACCCCTCCTTTTCCCTTTCTCTCTCTCTCTCACTCTAATTCTAACTAATAAACCCACTAGAATTAACATTCACAATTGGCATAATGAGGTGTGGGGGTTTGGACTCTGGTACTTCATATTGACTGCTCTTGCCCTTAGCCCCACTTTGCATTTAATACAGTACTCCAGGCCAAAGTGATTGTTCACATTATTTGCACGTTGCACCGAGCTACATGTAATTAGTATTAAAATGAAGCATTTCACTGATGCTTAGTGGTTTTATTATTATAAGCGTTGCTTACAGATTACAGGATTTGGTGCAAGCGCTCACATGTGCATGCTTAAATACACTCACGCTCACGCGCGATCTCAGCTACGCTCCTTCCCCTCGCTCTCTAACTCGTTCGTGAGATGTGTGTAGCGATTCAGACATTTTGAGATTACCTCAATTATCCGTCTTCGAGCCGGGCTTCTCGCGTGCCACTTCAACTTGATGTCACCGGCCATGATAGAGGGACGGAAAGGGGAGGAATTGCGAAGGAAGAGAGCAGAGGAGTGTCAGCTTCAGGCCAGGAGCAAGCAAGCAGGTGCGCTGAGGGAAGATTACTGCAATAAACATGGCCCCGTCCTCATAATTTATCATTAATCTGCCTGCCCGCACTCCCAGGTTTCGGCTTTATCCCGCATGCTGATATCCATGTCGTATTTCTTATCGGAGATTTGTTTATGCTTTTATCCTTGTCCTCAGTGTGTGCACTTACAGCGATGGCAAATGAGAGACGGCGCGGCAAAGTGGGAGAGAGAAAAAGAGACAGAGATAAAGGAAGAAGTCTGTAAACACATCAGAAAGCTCATACATGATTATGGGCTTTATCTCCAAACTGGTATAATAATCAGTACAATTCCTATCGACGCTCAGTAGCCTACATAGTAATGTGTGACTTGCTCTCATTTGCAATGCTGTAAAACTTAATATCTGAGGTTGTGCAGAAGGTCTGTACAAACATACGCATCTTTAAGCTGCAAAGTCTTTAATACACATGACATATTAGATAATGAGCACACCGTGATGAGTAACTTCATGTTAAGCACGTTAGTCCGGTCGGATAATCTTCTTCACATGTAATTCTAAACACTGTTCATGTTCAAAGAACCAGGAAGGCACAAAAAGAGGATTTCTGCAAGAATCCCCCCTACTGTCATCCCAAATAATAGTGATAATAAAAAATAATAATCATAAAATATTAAAAATAGATTTTTAAAAGTCTGAATACATATTCAATAGAGGTGAATAAGTTCCATTAAAATTACAACAACAAAATAAAAATAATAATAATAATAATAAATCTTAAATTTTTTGTTCTATTAGTACATAAGTTCCATTTTTATTGAATAAATCAATATCTATAAAAAATAAATTTATGTATGCATAAATATGTTTACTAAGCTTATATTTGTTTATTGTCATTGCTTAATGAGAAGAATGAGATAAGTTCCACTATGTATTCGAGATATTGTTGATAGGATCACATTTTGCAGTGCATTTGTCAGAAATAAGACACATATGACACAAAAGATAGAGCGTTTGTCCATCATATTCTCAGATATTTATGTAACATTAATTTCACCTCAGCTGGACGAAATAGACCTACAGTGAATACTGAGAACTTTTTAATTTAATTACTTAGTAGTAGTAGTAGTAGTAGTAGTAGTAGTCAACTTTTTCAATGTTAAGATTTAAGTTCAAAGAAGTTCACTAAACTGCATTGCCATTACAGAGGTGTGCTTTCTTCATACATTTTTTATAATTTTTTTTATATTGTGTCTCATTACTTTAAAACTAAAAAAAAAAATCTAATAATCTTGGAATTCTTATATCCCAAGAAATTCCAACTCATCCTTGTGCACACAGAAATGCAATATATGGCTATATATATACTGTATGAATTTCAAATATAAGTAATATATTAACATATATGAATTTGACATATACAACAATATACACCAGCAAACTGGAGACAGGATCATGGGCACCCAAGGCTCACCCATGCCCACAGGGTTCAAACTCCAGCCCATCCAGTCTGATCCAGGGAAAAGCCACTGTACCACAAATCCCCCCAAAAAGTCAAGTTAATGCACCACAGTGGAGGCAAAGAGCCCAAGGCTGCCGACCAGATGTCCAAACTCCTCAGATCCCAATCTAATTAAGCACCCATGGAAAAATCAAGTCCAATTCACAGAGACCCCACCCTGTAACCTTTAGCACCCAAAGAAATCCACTGCAAACACCCCCGGAGACATGCCGTGAGGGGCAAGTGGTACCCTGCTGGCAGAAGGGAAACCCAACACCTACGCGGTTTTAATGTTAATGGTTTTAAAGTTATGGTTTTTAACATATATGACCATTTATGTAAAATATATTAAAACCATTCTCTGTAATATGGAGATGACCACATATTACATTTATGTATGGGTGAAGAAGTGGTGCAAATATCGAATATAGGCAAACATACAGTACTGTGAAAAAGTATTTGCCTATTTCCATTCCTGATTTTTTTTTCTAACACATTTATCACACTTAAATGATTCAGATCCTCAAACAAATTTTAATAATACACAAAGACAACCCGAGAAATTACAAAATGCCATTTTTAAATGATGATTTCATTTATTAAGGGGGGCAAAAAACAGGTTAAACCTGCCTGGGTTTGTGTGAAAAAGTAATTGCCCCCTAAGCCTAATAACTGGTTGTGCCACCCTTGGTGGCAACAACTGCAATCAAGTGTTTGCAATAACTGGCAATGAGTCTACTGTATCACATCAGTGTGGAAGAATTTTGGCAGACTTTTTTTTGCAGAATTGCTTTTTTTCACAGCACTGTAAGAATACATAGTTATTACATACATAATACATAATTACATAGTTACATATTACATAAAATGTACATCCAAAGAGCACGGCAATGAAATTAGTGATTTTTTTTCTTTCTTTCTTTCTTTCTTTATTTCTTTCTTTATTTATTTGTGAATTTATTTTTATTTATTTATTATTGTTTGTTTATTTATTTGTAATATTATATCTAGCTAGTAATAGCAAACCAATTTATGTCTCTAAAATAATTTGCCACGGCAGATGAGATAACTCTTTTTTTTTTTTTTTAAACATCAACTGCAGGACAGAGATTGTGAAAGTTCCAGCTGATGTTTACAAAAACAGCACAGCCATGTTCAAAACAGTACACGCGCTGGTCTACTTCTGCTAATTGAAAAGAAATATCACTTTTTGAAAGAGCATTTTTAATGCATTTATGTATTTTAGAAATAAATAAAACGGATATGACTTTCTTTTTTTTCTTTTCAAATTAGAATTGGTAATTCACCATCCTTGTTTATTTGCTGCAATTTACAAATGAAAAAATATGTGCGCGAGTTATTGATTCATGACCATAATTGTTTAATTATTAATCAGTTTAGTGTTATATTAGCATTTGTAATATTGTAGACGAGCAGACGGGAGGTTGAGAGGCAGTAATGCAGGTTGTTGTTAGCTGCTCTAAGATCAGAGATTACTGCTGTACCTGTGCCTTTCATCCTCGTATGCTCTCACACATACAGTACCTGCACACACATGCCTAACCTTTCTCTGCACAGTAATTTATTACCACTTTCACACCATTCAGTCTGTACAGTAAGGGTTTGGACATGCCTTCTAATTCAAGGGTCTTTCCTGATTTTTTGTTTTCAATTTCTACATTGTAAAACAATGCTGAAGCCATCTAAAATATGCAATAATCTCCTTTGAACAGTTGATATTAAGATGTCTCTGTTCTGTAAAGCTTTCATAACCACCATGAGGCAGTGGTAGCTCAGAGGGTTAATGCACTGAGTTATTGATCAGAAGGTTGGTGGTTCAAGACCCAGCTCCCCCAGGTTGCCCTTAACCCTGCTTGGATATGTGAAGAGAGAATTTCTTAACTTAAAAACAAACTTTACTTAACAGCTCTAATCTCGTTGTTAATTGGTTATTTTTAACTAGTAACTCTAAATGAACTTCTCTGAAGCAGAGTTAAGTTTTGGTCTTGCTTTTCCTGGGAAGGTCTTCATGAGAGCCAGTTTCATTATGGTGCTTGATGGGTTTCGTAAATGCACTTGACAATACTGTTCTTGCACAAACTATTCCAGAACAGCTGACCTTCATGTATTAAAATAACGGTTGTTGCTACTTAATTACATAATTCCATATGTGGTCTCTTTTGTAGTTTTGAAATCTCTCGTATTGTTCTAGAACGTAGAAAATATAAATCACAGCTGCTTTTAAGATCTCTATCCCACTTTCTGTTTTGTTCTTTGTTTTTGTTGCATAAGGGCTGTGTGAGAATAAAACCATTAAAATTTCACAGCATTTTTTAAAAAACAAAATCCAGAAGAATTTACTGCATTTATTTTTTTTATTAGATTTTTATTTTATTTTTTTTATAAAAATGAAGGTTAGCTGTTCTGGAACAGTTCTTGCAGGAACAGTATTGTCAAGTGCATTTACAAAACACATCAAACACCATGATGAAACTCATGAAACTCATGGAGTTCAGTTATAAACAATGTGTCAATCTTAAAATTAAACTAAGTATCTATCTATCTATCTATCTATCTATCTATTTAGTTTATTGCATTAATATCTGCCTAAGCTACTTATAATTGTATAATGTAGTACTTTTTTTTTTCTAGAAAAGAAAATGACAAGAAATGTGCATCTAAGTAATACGTATGATCAATAATAATGTTTTCTTTTCTTTTGATTTAAGAATATAAGTCATAATGTTCACCAAATCAAATATAAAAAAAAATAAAATCTTTCAATGTGTTTCCTTGTCTTCTCCCTATCAGAGTTCGCCGAAGATATATTTAGATCCTGACCTAGTGAACTTCTGTAAGTCGCTCTGGATACAAGAGTCTGCTAAATGCTCTAAATGTTAATGTACGTTTTTCAAGGATACCTGACTTTTTGTTCTACTGCCAAGAAAAAAAAAACAGTGTACTTCTTGTTTGGATGATGGACACCCTGTTACCTCAAATCACAGATATTTTCCTCCATCAATCACATGAGAGAAAGTCGATAGCTTTCTTGTGCAACTTTGCTGTTGCTGTGCACCCGATAGCAGACTGACGTGGCCTTCATGATAGGTTTTAAGCCACCATGTCCTGATATAAGGGGACACCTACTGGCCCGAGCACAAAACCCCTCTCACAACCGAACCCCGCAATTTTCCCCTCGCTTTCTTCCATCTAGCTGTACACCTACTATATCTGTGCACCGTTTTGTCTCTAATCACACCCACATCATTCATCTACTTGCTCTCTCTCTCTCTCTTGCTCACTCTTTCTTTCTCTGACAGCGGGCAAAAATAAGGAGCCCAGCTAAGTTTCCCTGTCCCACTTTTCCCCTTGCTCAACACTCTCACTCTCTCTCTCTCGCTCCCTTTCCTGCCTTTCCTTCAATCTGTGTGAAGGACAGGATTGATTAGCATGCTGCATATTCATTTGCATACTTTTGCACACAGATCACTGTGAATGAAAGGCACTGGGTTTATTCCCCCACCTATTTCATACCTTCCAAAAGTGGTGTAGGGGGTGTAGGGGGTGGGGGGTGGTGGAGGAGGGGAGTAGGATAAGAAGAGATGGCAGTGTGATGGTGATGCCAGTGGTGGAGGGGGGTGCTGGAACGAGAGAGAGAGAAGGAGAGAGGCGGAGGGGGGGTTCTTTTCAAGGAACACCCCCAGAATTAATGTTCCACACCTGTGCACAGTGCTGCGGTCTTTATCAAGCATCACAGGTGCGCCACATTAATTGTGGAAGAGACCATTTTAGTTGCCACAGGGGTGTCCCACTTGGCAGTCGTGAAGTCTAACATACTTAAAGTGGTTTAGCAAAAGTGTTCGACGTTTTTTTTTTTTTTTCTCTCCACCGAACGATCATATTTCTTTTGTCTTTTCTCTGAGGATCTGCACACAGCACACAATGCATAATATATAAATAGCCTCCGTGTTTCAAAGTAGTGATTAGAGTAATGCTTGTTTGGCACATTTTGTGTGTATGTGTGTGTGAGAGAGAAAGTGTGTTGTCATTAGGTTTAAGTAGCTACATGTTGTGTGAAAGTGGGTGTGTGTGTGTATACATGTCTAGTCATCATTAGATTTAAGTAACTCCAGAGTGTGTATATCCGAGGAGATTTCCCAACATCTTGTTGAGTGTGTGTGTGTGTGTGTGTGTGTGCTAAAGGAAACAGAGTGGACAGGACTGCACACCTGCAGGCCAAAAGGCCAAACGCAGTAGACAGCCTCCCTCTGTGAGACCCCACCGGACATGTAGCTCTCCACCGGACACCTAGCACCCGCTCTACATGTCTCTGAGCTACTGCATATCACATGTGTGGGTCTTAAAAAAAACTAAACAAAAAAACTATGCTCAAAGAAATCAAAGAAGCTTACGGTCACTGAGCACACCGAGTCACAATTCCCTAAAGATTCGCGAGTCTTTTTTCCCTCATCAGATATCCAATAATGTGCGAGAAAAGGTCAGCGGAGCATCCCTGCTCATTCGCTCGTGCTTTATTCCCACTCCTCGTGCATGATTACTTCACTAACGGCTAAAGGTAAGGAATGTAAAAAGCAACGGCTCGACATGGCTACGATATAAAGGGAGCGGAGATTTATTTTGATTCTGCCAGTCAAAACGGAAAAAAGAAAAAAAACGCCGCGGGATACAGGTTGAAATAAACACCGCTGCGCATCGGAACAAGGCGATTATTCCTCGGCCCTCCTCCATCAACGGCCATTTTGAACTCTGCAATTGACCTTCTGTGGCATCATTTACAATGACTCATATCATAGCTGTGAAGTGTTAAAGCTACAGCATCCACACACACACACACACACACACACAGGATAATAGCTTTAACTACACTAAATTGTCCCCTTGATTTGTATGACTATGGCGACCCACAGTCTCCTCAACTCACCCTTTGACAAAGGAGGTCATTGCTGAGCAGGAAGAAAATGAGGCCCACTAGATATTGTTTGATTGGATTTGCCTTTGCAAGGTTTTGGAATCATTGCAGAAATTCATTTGAAGTGTGGCAGAAAATGAAACTCGCCCATTTAATTATTTTCTTTGCCCTTTTTTTCTGCTAGTGGCTTTCAAATCAGTCAAAATATTAAACCCCCCTCCTTTATCCTCCTCATACACCCACCCACACACACACACACACACACAAGCTATCCTTAAAACACATCTTTTTAATAGGCCAATATACCCCCTGTCGTCAAAGAGGAATAAAACGTTTATTAATCACCCTCTTTCTCTTCAAACTTTTTTCCTTTCTCTAAAGCTCCATCTAGTCTCTACCCATTCTGTTTCCTACATTCCCATCTCTCTCTCTCTCTCTGTGTTTCTTTCTTTCTTTCTCCTTCTCTTACTATGAAAAGGGATGTGTCGTTTTGGTGCTAAACCAAAAGCACCATTTATAACCTTTCAAAAAATTGAGAAGGGAAAGCTTTAAAGTTAATCAGACCAACCACATTGTGGTTAAGACACGTTGACTGGATTACGGATTACCATTAGCTGGGTGAAAACCGATTCTTTCATTTAAATTCCAGTTTCCTCGGCATGCTTAATTTAAAAAAAAAAAAAGAACTAATACTTCTTGGAAGTAGTTCTTTATTCTTCGTGCAAATACTTCTTTCCTCTTTAATTTAGGATAGAGAATGCACACAGAAGGAACACGGGATGAACACGCGGTTATGAGATGTTTCTATAGCTTGGAAGTGACAAAGGAAACAGTATAAGGACATCCTAGTATTAAGACTTAGCCATTATACTTTCCTTAGTTTGGAAAAATCACAGACATGTTAACTACCGGGATCAGACTTAGATTTTTAGCTTTATGCACCAATTGTTAACTGCTATTTCCACGCAGTTAAAAGGATGAGACTGGCATGTGCGTGAATACACAGGTTTCAGAGAACACAGGCGGCTCTGATGATCTCTTAGTCCAAACAGTGGTCCATTCCCATGTTTTGATACAGCTTCTTTTCGTACCTGATTCAAATCGTTCCCGAGTACACCGTACTGTTCTCGAGACGACCTTTTCAAGTGCGCCCTGGCACAATAGATTAATCCATGACTGGTTATGGTATGGAGTGTCTATTCTACCAGTCTTCAGGGTCAAGTGTCTCAGATTCGAGTCCTTAGTTTGAACACAGCCCCTTGTTTCACACGAGGCACAGTTGTTACCCCCTGTTGATGTCCCTCAAAATTCAGCATTCACATTAATAATATTGTTCTGTGTAATATTATATTGTTCCCATTTACAGTAGTACTACAGTATGCACTTAACTGGTTTGTAATCCACGAATAAACACAAAGAAGAATAGTACAAAGATGGTCAACCTTCGCGCTACTTAATCTCCTATGGGTGCGCAGTTTAGAGGATGAGATTGATATTTAAATCGAACCACACTCGAGTACACCGTAACATGGTAGAGTGGATTGTGAATCATACTTAAACTGTCCATTTCATTCAAATTGCTTTTAAGGCATTACAATTTTCAAGTTCAACATCACTAACGTTTACTGTCGTATTTATTTCAAGCAGCAATATTTCTTTCAGGTATTGAAATATTAAAAACTGATAAAAGTATCTTTAAAACACTTAATGGGGGACACTCTGGTATTGGTTAGCTATGTGGCCCTGCACCTCTAGGGTTGAGGGTGTGAGTCCTGCATTGTGTGTGTGTGTGTGTGTGTGTGTGTGTGTGTAGAGTTTGCTACCGAGCATGTACATGTTCTCCCCGAGCTTGGTGGGTTTCCTCCAGGTACTCCGGTTTTCTCCCACAGTCCAAAAACTTCCAGATTAGGTTTATTGCGTTAAAAACGAACATACACAGTCTCTGCTCTACACAGACACACTGCCCTGTCATGATTCTTTTCAAAGGTAAAAAGCAGGTTAATTTGCTTTTTATTTTTACTTTACAGCAGTGATTCCGTTAGCATGCGCTCACATTACCGATGTTCCTTTGTTAATTTTTCTGATAAAACAGTCTTTCCGTTAATGTGTGTGTGTGTGTGTGTGTGAAACTCAAATAAGAGAGGAGGAACTGTTACTGCGTAAGATGAGAAGAGGGAAGGGGCTGATTCCTCCTCTCCTCTTACTTTAGCTTCACATACACACATATACACACACACATAAACGGAAACACTTATCTATCGACATTTATTTTTACTTTTTTTAAAGGTAAAGTGCAGGTTTTTCTTTATATTTTATATAAATAATTTTTATGCATTTATTTTTTTGCATGTAACGAATAATTAGAGTTTCCATTATTTCTCATGGGGAAATTCGCTTTGATTTACGAGTGTTTTGAAATATGAGCCCGCTTCCGGAACAAATTATGCTCATAATCCAAGGTTCCACTGTACTTCAATATAGAGTTGATCCTCTTTTTGCAGCTATAACAGCTTCCACTCGTCTTGGGGTGTCCACAAAATTTTGGAGTGTTCCTGGGGGAATTCGTGCCTATTCATTCTGTAGAACATTTAGAAGGTCAGGAACTGATGTTGGACGAAATGGCCGGCTTGCAATCTCTGTTCCAGTTCATCCCAAAGGTGCTCGATGTTGTTGAGGCCAGGGTTATGTGTTAGGGCTAGTCACGTTCTTCCTCACCGAACTCATCAAACCATTTCTCTATAGTCCTTGATTTGTGAACTGGGGCACAGTCATGTTGGAATAGATAAGGGCCTTCAACAAACCGTTGTCACAAAGTTGGAAGCATAGCATTGTCCAAGATGTCTTGGTATGCTGAAGAATTAAGATTGTCCCTCACTGGGCCTGATTGAAACAGGTTTGGCCAAATAATGTTGTCCATATAGTGTACATGTATATACTGTAATTAAAACAAAAAAAATGTGCACTAACAATAACATCTTAGGATGATACAGACAGACAAAAATGCCTCACCAAAATGTAGCCAATTTGAGAACAATGGAGCAATACAGTAGAGGCAAGTCTGGCTAGTTACACTTTCCCTGAGGTTGTGTGGTAACCATGGACAATCAGGCAAGTTTGATAAAGCAAAACCACAAATTATTCACTGTAAAAAAAAAAAAAAAGTAAAAAAACTCTTCACATTTGTGAAAGGATAAATTATTCAGATTCAGAACTTAATTTACGTACAACTTTGATAAAATTAATTAAAAGATGACATAAGAATATTTATTGACAACTGTCTAACAGGTAATTATATTTTAACAAGTGTTCTGTAAGTAAGGAATACATTCAGCTTAATCTAAGGTAACTAAAGAATAAGCCTAAAAATAAGTACCTGAAAACATACTCATCAAGTGGGGATCAAATATTAGCTCTCTTATTGATGTGGTCTGTTATACTGAGCTGTCTTATCCAGACACTGGCATGTCATGAGGCACTTGAAAGAATAATTGTTGTGACTGTTGATTGACTTAGCGACTGGTAATGTGGGCAGCGACAATATAAATAGCAAGCGGATCCAAGTGCGTATAAAAAAAAAACAATACAGAAACTTTATTCAGAGTGAGACATCTAGACATACAGTAAATACACTCACACAGACAAACAAGTCTGATCCTAACCAGATTTTATGCTTTTTGATAGCAATTACAGTTTACAGTTTTATGCTTTTGCTCGTCTCAGATTATACTATATGGAAGACAGATGTGTTGTAAGACTGAAAGACAGATTTCATAAAACTATTTCATATATGGAATTTTCCATTACTCACTTTGGACGTGATGATGTTCTGAACGGGATTGATCTGTTTAACACTAGCAGGCCACTGTGTGTTTCTCTCTCTCTCTCTCTCTCTCTCTCTGTCTCACTCTGTGTATCTGCTCCTGTCAGAGTTAGATGGTATACGTCAGCCTTGACTAGACACTGGCTTCAGTATATCACCCAGAGAAGCGTCTCACTGCAGATGCAACTGAACTGTCTAATTCCAGACAAACCTGACACCACTAGAACATGAGACTCTTACAAATTTCTCACATGACACACTTGTTTAAATGGCTAAATGATCAGTAAAACACATGCTTGCTTTCATACGTACTGTATATGGGTCGAAGACAAAAACAGTGTGCGTCACTGGATGGTTCGATGAGAATGAAACGGATGTAAATCTTATGCTTTGCAATCACCAGATCAGAACCAAACTGAACAGCGATGGGAGGTTTTGGGCCAGTGTTTTACTCTCGTTCATCGTCATTACTGGAGACTTAGAGCACGAGGTGGGGTACACCCTGGACGAGGTGCCAATTCATCACAGGGCACACACATATACACACTTATTCACACCCTACGGGCAATTTGGGAACGCCAATTAGCCTAAATCGCATGTGATGGGAAAACAGGGCGCCAGGAGGAAACCCACCAAGCATGGGGAGAACATGCAAACTCCATGCACACCAGATCCGAGGCGGGAACTGAACCAGGACCTGAACCAGGAGGTGCGAGACCACAGTGCTAACCATTAAGTATTTTATTAATCATATTATTAATTATTATTTATTTCTTTTGCAAGAGTGGTGTTTGTGCTTCCAGTACATTTCTAGTGGATGCAGAAACAACACTAAGGTGTGCTAAAGTTGCCCTAGTGTCTCATTTAATATACTTACTGTTGTTTTTTTTAGCTTTATCAATCAACATTTATTTATATAGCACTTTACAGCAACCTAAGTTGAACCAAAATAATTAGTACCTTTAATCTGCATTGTAGATTGACACTTGTACCACTTACATAACAAAAAAAGCTTCCAGCTTTAATATATATGTTTACCTATAATACGTTTTACTTACAGTGCTACTTAGAATAGGTTTTGTTTATTAGTAATATCCTTAAATTAGCATAAACTTCAGAATTGTCACTTCATCCATCAGTTTGAGTTGCTTTCTGCAGTATGGGTCCGGCTCTCTCCCAAGAACATGTCAATAGGTGGACTAGAGACTCTACATTGCCACTTAGTGTGGACGAGTGTATGAAAGTTTGTAGTGTTCCCTCAAGAGATTATTCCCAAACGACACTTAAAGTTTCCCGGATATGATCCAGAACCTCCCTAGATTAGAATAAAGCAGTTACTGAATGAATAAAGATGAGTGTATTTGTTCTCACAAATATTTGTTCTCACACAGGTTTACTGTATTTTAATATTAGATACAGTACAGTCACTCTACTATATGATATGCAAACCCTTTTCATACCCAATGGTGAATGTGCGACGGAGTGTCATCTGTATCTGCATGGTGTGAGTAAGCTATCTTCATCCAAAATGTTTATTATTGGGCTCTTTTAACTCCCTACCTCACATGCCCTTTGTTGTTTACAGGTAAGCAACTTCTGGATTCCTCTAGGCTATGCGGCCTCTGAACCTCAGCTCTCATTCACTGTTCGCTCTCTCTCTCTCACTCGCTCGCTCGCTCGCTCACTCTCTCTGGGCAAGGTCAGCCCTCTGTAATGTGTTCACCTCCACGCCTTGCTCATTATCCTCAATAGCAAGTGATGGATCTGCTGGAGAGGTAGAGGAGAGCGAGAGAGAGAGCGAGAGAGAGAGAGAGAGAAAATAAGGGAGTGGTAGAAAGAAGGAGAAGCATCACTGACATTTATCTCTACTTGTAGCCTTCCGAGTTTAAATCAACCTATCACTCTATTGCTGAACGCTTAGTACAGGGGAACAGACCTCAGGCTGCTGCCACTGCTCACAGCCCAATCTGTCCAGCTGGATTTTTATTGATTATCGTATTAGGGGGAATTGGATAGATGCCTCAGCGTGCACAAACACACACTGGCACGGACATAAACGACACTTAAACATTTTACTTCGCTGCCGTTTTCACCCCCACCCCTGAACTAAATTATTCAGATGGCACAGTATTTGATTTAGTATCCTGCCTGTCTACTGAAGCACCACCACCACCACCACCATTCCACCCCAACCTCCGCCCCTTCTCTTTTTTAGACATTTCATTATGTTGTATGACTTTAGACCCACTGGCTGGAAAATGACAATTATTTTGCTCCAGCAGCTTGCTATTAAAAGACCAAAAGAATACATTCAGCATACGTGTATAGATGGCCACCATGAGGACTGCATGCAAACAGACTCACACACACACACACACACATATACATGCACAAACGCAAAACTCAGCACAACTAATGTGCTTCGGCTCGATGAGGGCATGTGACGAATCATCCCGTTTGGAAAGAGTACAGAAAAAGATCAGTCATAGGAAAGTAATGCTTTTTAAATGTACCTGGCTACCTTTAGCAGCCCATGTTAGTGAATTAAGTCAGTATCTAATGGCGCTCTGTTTGGCCTTTCCATAAATTCCATAAATACGTATGAGAACAAGAGAAACATACAACCAGCTAATAGAAACGAATGAACTAGTCAACCATAAATATTGCTGTGAGAGATAGGCTTTTTCTGATTGGAAAGGGCATCTGCTATCTGCAATATTGATAATAGTTTTCAAATTTCATCTGCTTTTGTTTGCATTCTGGGCTGCCTGTTTAAACACACAGGGAATTATAATGAGACCAAACATTATCTCTCAGTTGTTCTAGGCTGAACATATAACTTTATCAGAAGAATGATTTCAGCTCTTTGGCTGAGCTGTATCTTTTCCATTAAAGCCTGGATATCAGGCAGTGAGACTGAAGCACTCATATACACTCATCCAGCAGTGCAAAGGGTCCCCTTTTTCACTTTAAAACTATTATATACTTTACGCTGTGTAAAGAATGAAAAAATAGATTTTTTTTCTTTTAGTTTTCTCCAAATAACCAATTTGCATTTGCATTGTGCATATTTGAACGTTTACTCTCCTAACACCGAATGCATGACACACAAGTTCTCGTTTGCCCAGTTATCAACAAAATCTATTAGGTCAATTAAATCAATATCCATCAAGGAAGAAATCAAGCATATCCATGAAGATCAAGATGCACCACTTGTGAAAACCAATCCTGCCAGTAATAATGTACAAATGAGAAACTGTGAACATTGCCTAAATCCAGTATAAACAAGCTTGTGGTCTTCCAAATGCTACGGAAAATCTTGGACGTTTTCCTTCACAATTGCCTTTGAAACAAGTCCATCAGTCTAAGATCTATGATTAAGCAGGAAATCCAGGTTGTGATGGTTCGGCCACAAAGTAGCAGCTGGACGCTTCTCTGGAGATACTGTAGCAGCCCACCCAGTGTAATGTACGTAGAGCGCAGCGATCAGCACTAAAAAGGACAACCTGAGCAATAAGAAACTCCCTTGATTTCCGAGCATGGAGATGTACTGTCTGAAATCACCCATAGTATCATCTCTGATGAGGTCACTAGGTAGGAAGCAAAAGAAAAAGGAAGTCAACCACACACACAGTACACACATACACAATTCCATTCGTCTTTTATGTGCGTTCAGTCTCCTTTCTGTTCCACGCACAGCAAATTGCCAGCTCTTCTCGCTGAGTACCGCTCTAAAGGCTGGTTTAAAGAGACTAAGAGACAGCATGACACACTCCGACACTTGTCCTCCAGCCCTGAGCTGTTGTAGACCCATTAGATCAGGCCTGTGGCACGTCCCCTGGAGCTCAGCTTTATCTGGAGCTGTCGACGCCTAAGTGGATGCCACACAGCCTGGGGCGATAGCAGCCTCACGGATTCAACTGTACATAGAGGATGTTAAGAAAGCACAGGGATGAGCCATGGCTGAGGGGTTTTCCCACCATATGAGTAAGAATAATAAGGACAGTAAAAAGAGTAGAAGCACACAGAAAGAAAGGAAGAATAAAATGGGGAGGTTCTTATAAAAAATAAAATTATAAGAAAATCTCCTTTAGTGTATCTGATCATAGACATTCATAACTTTTCAAACAAGAGTGTTAATTTTCGTATGGGCTCCTGAGTGATGGAGCAGAAAATAATCCAGAAACCGCGAGTTGGTTTAAACCCCAGCTATAGTCTAGGGAGCAGACTGGACTTGCACTCAGAGGAGAGGGGTGCCACATTTGAACTCTCATTTCCATCATATGGACACTTACCCACCATGCAAGCCCATGTAGATAGCACTTTCCTCCCATACACTAACGGTGTGTGAGCAGCAGTTTGAAAGGGTGTGGTGTCTACATGTCTCAGAGGAAGCATGAGACCACCTTCACTTTCTCAGCTGGCAGCTGTCACCTCATTTTCAGTTGGATTTTATTTGTACAAAAAGCTCTATCCAGTAACCTGGAGAATGTCTGGAGACCTTGCACAGTTTTGAAGAAAACGTTTAAGTTGTTTACGAGGGTGACTCAAAAATTATCCGCATTCTGCCTTTAGAATTTCTTTTCATTCATTTTTAGAAAATACAAATACATACGTAAATTTTGTGACATAATCTCCTTGTTTTTTAACACATTTGTCCATCTGTCAACAAGCTTTCATATTTCAGGCTTAGCAGAGAGCCACGAATGCACCATGTCTTTATTTTCTTTATCAAAAGTGAATCTTCATCCTTGGATGGCTGTTTTCAAGGGCTCCAAACAGGTAAAAGTCAGATGGAGCGAGATCAGGAGCAAGATCAAGATCAGGAGCAAAATACAGGGGAGATGCTGTGACCCTTAAAGCTCAAAGCATTTTAGCCATCATTATTTGTTTTGCTGTTTTTTTTAAACAAACATATATACGGCTCAAGATTAGGCAGTATAGAATGACATTTTTTTTCAGCACTAAATAGGCAATATGATGAACTTCATTTTAGTTAATTTTAACTAAAATTTTCAAAAAAATTGAAAATAGGTCAAATATGCAAAGAGATGGCACAGATACACATCACCACGTCTTTCATTGTTGTTTTCAGTTGTTTCTATGACCCAAGAATAATAAAAATAATTATTTTGTAACGTCCTTCCCATATTCCAGTAGTGGTAAAATTTATCCTTTATAAAAGTAATAATAACTTTTGTTCTACCTGACATATCCAAAAAACCCAAATACACAGTTTAAAGTCTGAGACCTCTCTGTTAACACACACCAGCAAGGCTTCCATACATTTTTCTTTTCAATGATGTCCTATGCTGCGTTGCTGGCACATACCTGTACCACGTAAGCTTTAAGGGTTTTAACACCTTAAAACAAAGTTTATCTCTTCAAAAAGCATCTTACTGTAACGAGCACTGTTGATTGTTGAACCCTTTTCCTGATAATGTTCCAATACTGGTCCTTGAGAATCCCAGAAAACTGTAAGCATCAATTTTCCAGTTGAAGGTTGACTTTTGAACTTTTTCTCAGTTGGTGATTGAGGATGTTTCCGTTCCATACTCTGCCGTTTACTCTCAGACTCGTAGTGATGAATCCATGTCTCGTCACCAGTAATGATTCTCTTTCATTCAACCTTTCACCTTACTTAGAGTATCGGTCCAAATTTTGCTTGCAGATATCCAAACGCTTCTGTTTATGCTCTTCTGTGAGTTGTTTCGGCAACAGGTACACCCTCAGACCTCAAAAAAAAAAAAATCACAGTACGCTGCTTTTCTATTGTGCAAATCACAATTGGGAATCCATTTTTGCTTTGCTTTTGCTAATACAAATAAACTGATGTAACACCTTTACACCTGCGCAGCAGTGACTGTGGTAGCCTTATAGCAAAAGGAAAGTGCTGATAAGATATAAATATAACTGAAGTGCGGATAATTTTTGACTCACCCTTGTAATTGTACATGCTTTATTATAAACATATGATTCAATTTCCATTAAATAAATGTCTAGAAATTTTTGTGAATAATGGTTCTTATAAAGAGAAACAAATTGCCCAGAAATAGAATCCGAGTCAGACTTTTAAAGAAACCGGAATCGAGTGAGAAAATTAAAACTTATGTCAGAATCAGCACTTTATAACAGCTTGGGTTTTTGTCACTTGGATAAAATTGCTTGCCAAATGAATAACTACAAACTGAAAGAAAAGTGTTCACCATATTCAAACTCTTCCGATGATCCCACAGCGATCTGCGGCTGAAAGACTAGAGCACAGACACGGGTGTATGTGTGTGTGTGTGTGTGTGTGTGTGTTGGGGGGTTTGCATGCCATACCCGCTCTCAAAAGTGACACTGTGGCATAGTGAGTAATATTGCCACCTCATTGCTCTGACTGTGTGTGAATGGTTCACTGCAACACTCAGGCTTCCCATTCAGGGTGTATTCCCATATCATGCACAGTGTTCCAGATCCACCCTGACTAGGATAAGGCAGTTACAGGAGATGAATGCATGAAGCAATGCTCAGAAGGACAAAAGGAGTAGAAAGAATTGCAATAAATTACATGTCAGCAGTTGATTTCATCTCACTTAACCATCTCACTGGCATCTCACTTCTAGCCACCGGCTTCCATGCAGGACATTCGAAAAACAAACTTTACAGAGCTTAGTGCAAACACACACAACTCCAACTCTGGATACATAACAGCAGTAGTTCTTGATTCCAGCAGCTTTATCGCAGCTCTGGCAAACAGGGCAATGCCCCGAGCCAGAAGAACCCAGCCAGGATCTTCACTGTTTACCCATGGCTCTCACAAGAGTCCTCCTGCCACAGCCACCACCATCTCAACCAGCTGGGGCTTCAGATAATACACCGTAACACCACTGAGGCTGGGAGAATGCGTACGTGCATACTCAAAGTTGATTTCATGAGTAAATTGGCTAATGATTTTTTGGGGAAAACTATAAAATGGAGTCCCAAATAAAGGTCATTACAGCAATATGATTACCACACAGTTGAATGAATCACTGCTTAAGAGTGTAATGACTGTTCTATATACAGTACCATTATACTGAAATATGTTCGAGAAGTCGTGCATGCTCTTGGATAAAAGCATAAAATTACATTAACTGAAAAAGGCTATAATGGTAAATCTTTAGTTTACCAACCTTTAGCTCATTGATTTATTATATTCAGTGTAAGAGCTACACAAAGACAATCAAGAAGCTGTGGGTGTAAATTCTCTCTCAGGTTACTCTTTCCATACTGTTAGACCATGATGCGATCTGATATGTGTGTAATGCAGCAGCCTGACACCTGGATAACACGACAGAAGCGTTCTTCAAAAAAGCAACAATAAGGATATTTCCATCTCGCTATTAAGTTGAAGTCATTCAAAGAAACTCCATCATGCATGTCGATTATAACCTAATGTTCGAAATCACGCAAGACTGCCTTTCCTTCCTCTTCCTACCGGTGCCCCATGGGAGACGTCAACTATGAAGGACGGTGACGTCCGTGACAATCGTCCAGATGTCTTTGTCGCGTGTCGATGGGAGATGGAGTCCAGAGTGTCCATCCCTAGTGATGTCTGTCATGCGGGATTGTGAAGTTTGCGGGCTGACGAGTGGTGCTTGAATGAAGGGCTGAGTGTCGAGGGGGACAGAAGAGGTGGACATGGGCATCTTGTTAGAAGCATAACAGGAAGAAGTGGCAGCAGCAAAAAAAAGTTCCATCAAAGAAAAAGTAACTCAAGTGATCTGACTGATTAGAGAAAACGATGGGAACGAGCATGGCATGAATGTAAATATTATGTGGTTAATATTTTGAATTAAATATTATAAACAGCACACTTACAGTATGTATTTTTGACTTGAAATACTCAGAAGTGGGAAATTGGAATTCGGAATTATGGTACTTTTGACCTCTGTGCATTCAAGCTACAGAAAACTTCCATGTTCATCAAGCTAGTTAATCTTGGTCATTGGTGTGTAATTTACCACCTTAAACCAGCAACATGTGAATATTTATAGATTTAGCAAGATTGATCTGACCCATTCTCATGCTCTATACCATGTATCCTGTTCAGGGTCGCAGGAAGCCTAGAGCCTTTTCCAGGGCACGAGACGGGGGGTACACCCTGGGACACACTCACTCACACACTTCTGGCAATTTCGAAATGTCTTTTAGCGGCACGTCTTTGGGAAAGAAAACCCACTAGGCACAGGGAGAACATGCAAACTCCACGCACACAGACCGGAGATGAGAATCGAACCCTGACCCATGCAAGGCCACAGTGTTATCCACTTCACCACTGTTTCACCTGAAGCAATTCTAAAGCAATTACTATTATCTAGAGCATAACCTATTTAAAAGCGCTTTGATGCTGTGTGCTGAACTCGGGGATGTAGAAAGCTTCCTGACATTCCAAGTCGGGAATATGAATTAACGAGGAGTTTTTTCTTTGATTTCGGATCAGTCGGCAGTGAGAATTTCTGAGTTACAAGCTAGAATTATTACATAAATAAATAACACCTGTAGGAAATGCCATTGTTCAAACATTTTATGAACTAAAATCAAGGCCCTCCCTTGACCTTAATTTCCATAAATCTACATTACATTCAGAGTCAGACACTGCTCTCGAAACGCCCCAATCCTGCTAGCACTCTAAGTATGTGGTGGTTTGCTTAAGCACACAGGACCAATCAAGCCTCTGATTACCTCAATGGGCTAATTAAGGCTCATTAGGCCCTAAGCCCCAACACCTGCATGCCCTCCACAACCCAAACACAGGGCCAGGGCTTCTCTCTCCTACTCCGCCTGGCTCATGGAGTCAGCACTGGCCCCAGCCACATAAGCAAAAAGACAAAAAAAACACCCATCTGCTTTTGTTCCCTGCCCTTCACACTCAAGCATAAGAATCTCTTCAATTACACAGAAGACGAAGGACTGGTAGAGTGCCTGGCAAAAATGAATGTGCCACACTAAACAGGCTTTATGAGGTCTGCAGATTGCAGAAAGCCCTACTGCTGCTGCTGCTGCTGCTGACTCCATCAGCTTGGGAAACATCGCTGACCTGCCAGTGACAAACACACAAGCCCACTGGTGTACACTATAGTTAGTTATGACATGCCACCTTTTATACTCCTTTTGTACAGTAGCACACACATACAGTATGTAGAGCTATCTGTGTAGAGATTCAACATTTTATTTATTGTTTATGCATGCATTTAAACTGTCTTTTAGTTAAACAAAAGCATATGGCTGTTTAAGCTTAGATATAATTATCTTAAAGCACGACCACGTTGCAAATCGACGCTCGTAAATCTGTTCCCAACCACACAGCAGTCACTGGCACAGCATCCAGACAGCGTCGATTTTCTAAAAATATATTTTGACAGAGGGAGAGCAAATAGAATATGAAATCTAAACCTCCTGCAACGAGGATAAGCCCCCCAAAAATGTTTATAAAAAATAATCACCGGGACAACACACGCACACAGTGTTTACACTGACGCCAATGCCCGCACTGGCCCCTGTCTCTGACAAACACACGAGCAGGAGGGGTGCAGGGGCAGCAAAAACAGGAAATATCTTTTGCATATTATTTTAAGTAACTGTTCAAATTTCATTTCAGCATGGTAATCTACAAAACAAATATGTAGCAGCACTTTTTTTTTTTTTTTTTTAAAGGAGGCTCTGCTTCAATTTCCTATTGTATGGCGCGACGTGTGTTTATTCTTTGTGTCTGTTTGAATTGATTTGCACAGCTCGGCAGACAGGGGCTGAATGCTGCGACTAAGAATCCATCATCTCATATGATCTGATAGTTCTGCAGTATTAGATTGATTTTTCTCTCTCCTCTCCTCTTGCTTTCTTTCCCTTCCTCCAATTGTTAACAAACAAGGCTTGTTACCTCCCTCAACGTCTCCTGAAAAAGCACAAGAGTCATTGCTGGTTTGAAATGGCTTTACCACTGATACTTTCGCTGAGGAAGAGGTCAGATTCCTTTTATTTATTTATTTATTTATTTATTTTTCTACAGTGGAACCATGGATTAAAAAAAAAAAGTCACTGGCTACTATATCTGCATGCAATGTAGAACTGTTTTATTCATGCACTTATTAAACACCATCAGGTTGATATTCCCTAACACAGGGAGGCTTATATTATGCAAACAGGAAGTGCAGGTTCGCGCGATTGGGTAATCGCTAAACTTTCTACTTAACAGAACCCAAATGGCCCTCTTGTAATGACTTCACTTAATACATCTAGCTCATCTGCATATTCCTACAGGATTTAATGTGACGAGAGTTTGAACAACCGCGAGAATGAAGATGAGAGGAGGCTTAAGTTTACGGAGAGTCATCCTAAGACTCTTATCACCTCCTGAGCACTGAGGCAAGATCTCAAGATCTCTCTCTCTCTCTCTCTCTTTCTCTCCTTCCCTCTATGTCTTACTGAGCAGAAACTTTAAAAAACACCTGTCAGGGATTCAAAGCTAATGCTGAGCTGAACGATCACCTCTTTGGCAGAAGTATAGGAAGAGGAAGTAAAGAATTATTATTTTTTTTATATCTTTTGAAAGCTCCGAGATCCTCTCATCGTTTTTCTTCTTCCAGTAAAGTAAGGCGGCAAACTCTAAATGCAGGTATAAGCCCCATTTCCAACATACCTGGGGCTTCTATTTTAAGCCCTCCTTAGCACACTGCATGTCAGACAAGCCCCAAATCCCCTCTAATACTAGTTACCTCCGAAACATAGATCTTACTGTTTGGCTTTTAGCTCAGACAAGTTATTTCCCACTCCCTTTGAAATAATAAAAAAAAAAATCGGAGTGTTCTGACACCAACTTTACGTTCCGAGCGTATTAATGCTGGGGGATCGGTCTTAACAGTACCTGGATATTTTTTTTTTCCTTTTAATACGAGCGATAAGCCAAATTAATACGAATTCACTAGGGCCAGTTTAAATGCTTCTTGTTATCCAAAGCCCTGAGCTCTCGCAACTTATCAAGCAGCCACTGATAGCCTTTAAACTACCAAGGTGCAGTCCTTTAATTAAAACTAGTAACAGTCCCTTCGGAGATGAGGAAAGGAAATGGAGAGGGACGGACTGTGTGATTTATCATGTGTGCATTAAACAGAAAGTGGGGGGAAAAGATTTGAGCAACTAAAGCTAATACGCCCTAAAATGATGTTTGAGGAGCATTTCCGAATGTGCCTGGAGAATAACGCTGGATCTTTCCGATGACGATGCCCTGTGATATATGGCCTGCATGGTAATCTACAAAACAAATATGTAGCATCACTTTTTTTTTTTTTTTTAAATATACCATATATATACTTTTTTTTTTTTTTTCCAATGTGACCAAGCTTCCTCTTAAAAAGTGACACCAAATTAAAATGGATGTGTACCCTTGTTTTGTGCTATTGAACATTGAGATATATATCTTCATAATATCCTCTATATTTTATCAATAATAAAAAGCAGGCCGTGCCACATTTTCACTGGAACACTTAGCTAACCCAGAGAACAAGCAGCCACGGCAAGCCGAGTAAATCAATCTGAGTTATATTGCTTTAAACTTAATGCAATGTACCAGGCGCCTCCATAGCTATTCTAATGTTCATTTGCATACCGGGGACATAGACACACACTCGCACATGCATAACTACATATCCCTAGACATACACACATCTATAAACACAGAGTCACACTTAAACACACAAACATGAATGCACACACTCAGCATGCACACATCCACACACACTAAAAGTCTATTGAGTATTTCTTTTTTTTTTCCCTTGCCAAGGCACTTTTTCTCCTAGTCAGAGGATAATACAATTCCTTTTTTCTTATTTCCTTACAATACATCATTCAGTTCTGCCTTTTGCCTGCATGAAATTCATTTTCTAATGGAAATATTTGTTTTGTAAATCAAATATGTATTATGCACAGAATGCAAAGCACAAATTAAATTATGTTAATGAAATGAAAGAGATATGAAATGCATATTTCATGGACAAAACATAACCCCAGCGAACAGCCATTTCTTGATAAAATCTTTAAACACAATCTCATTCGGAGAAAGACATATTGCTAAGGCAGATAGCACCTCATTAAAATGGTCTCCTTTAATATCAGTGCTTAGTATATATAGGATTGTAAATAACCACTGGGGACGAGGAACCAATAATGAAATACTGTCTTTAATAGCTTGCCATTGATGTCAGCATAAAAAGTGTGGTAGAGGAATATTGGAAATTGGGTGCGCATGCACACACACACACACACACACACACACACACACATATAGTCAAAAGCTGTAAATGATTGCAAATTTAAATAGAGCTGACTAAGGCAAAGATGATATAGATATTAGTAATAAGCAGAAAATTATGCTGATCGTACATAATTTGACAGAAAAAAACACACACTGTTTTAAATTTTATATTGGTTACACTTAATGAATAATAGATTCAGTGGCTGTTGTTGTGCAGACCATGATGTTAATAAAAGCATAAGGGAAGCTGACCTTTCTGCCCAACTGCCTAGCAAATGAACTAGGCTGGCTTTTCAGCAGAAATATGTATATGGCAATAAATATACAAAAGGGAGACACGAGAGAGAGAGAGAGAGAGAGAGAGAGAGAGAGAGGCTGATTTGATAGCAATAGGAGAGAGGGCAAGAGTACCTGACCTGGCTTATTCTCACTGAGGCTAAATAACTTAATTGTTCCATAATATGCAATTACCAGCTGCTCAAAATAAAGCATGAATTTAAACCCAAATAGTATCCAGCTGAGGTCTATGTTTTTTTTCCTCTTCTGTTTTCACTTCCTGTGAAAATGACTGACACCATAAAAATAGGTGATTCATTGAATTTCAGTGTTAAATAAATCAGAAAACCCTTTAGGTACTTTAAGCTCAAAAAGGGCAGAAAATATATAGTCACTGTGAGGTCACTCAGGTCCTTTAACATCACATAGCAGCCTGGATAATGGCTGTTGTACCTCAGGGTTCAATACTAAGTCCTATTAAATGAGCTCTCGCTAGATGTTCTTTGGTAGTTTTCTTTAAGAAAATCTTGATTAAATCCTGGAACCTGAGAATTAGTATGGTCATATATCATAATCAACATATTTTTAATCTTTGCAGTGATAAGGGCATGAGGGGGAAAAGCTTTCAATGTCATTTTAAAGGCTTTATCCAGTACAAATAATCTGATTAACAGATTTTAATTGTGTTTTCAATAATTGTCTTTCTGCATCTCTTTAGCCAAGGGGAGGCGGGGAAGCTGGTGGGGAGCCGAGAGACAGATTGAGGGAACAATATGAGTGTCTGTGTGTGTGTGTGAGAGAGAGAGAGAGAGAGAAAGAGAGAGAGAGCTGCTTAAATAGACTGTTTTGAAGCAAAGGGCCAAATGACTAGAAGAAAGAAAACCTGGAGAAAAAGGTCAGCACATAATCTCATCACCTTAGCTGCACATTACACACCTAATTTCACCCCCTCTCCACAGACACACACACGTGCACCCCACAAGTCTCCTCTGCTCACACTGGCAGGATCCTTCATGCCAACACGCCTCACTAGAGCAAGCATGTCCAGGAGACAGGTCAGAGCATGCATTTGGAAACATCATGGCTGCAGTCTGGACAACAACGATCAATGGTGTTATTAGGCTCCAGATCCATTTCACAATAGCATTAGGCATATTGCTATTCAATGCAGACGTCTGACATGGGCCACTGGCTTAAGAAAAAGCATATCCTTTTTGATGCAAATCAAATTTTCTTGGGTATTGTGTACAGAGTCAGAGGCAGGTCCACAAAGCATATAGATGTGGGTCAATGGGAAGGTCATGCTTTTTACAATGACACTGTATCCCACTAAACTTTGCATCACAAAGCATCGCATATATAAGATCTGCAACTTAAAATTGGTAATTGTTGCTGATAATACAAATGTAACTTTTTGCACAGCTTTCAAAACGGAAACAGTGGACTTATATATGTATCTGTACAGCTGAGTCTTTGGCGATCTTTAAACGACGACTTAAGACATATCTGTTTCTTCAGTACTTAGACTAATCCCCCACCCACCCAAATCCCTTCCCAACAGTGTTTGACTGATGGCACTTAGTCAGTAACCTGGTAACCCAGTATAAGGCTATCCAATGATGGAAACTTCAAAGCACTTTTTGCAAGTCGCTCTGGATAAGAGCATCTGCCAAATGCCTAAATGTAAATTCAATTCAATTCAATTTTATTTGTATAGCACTTTTAACAATTGACATTGTTGCAAAGCAGCTTTACACAATCAAAAGAATTATTTAAGT
>JAQMYJ010000023.1:8817073-8831433 GCA_030014305.1 Clarias laeviceps | reverse complement strand
CCTGAGATGGTAATAGAAAGAAACCTTGAGAGGAACCAGACTCAACAGGGAACCCATCCTCATTTGGGTGAAACAGATGTAAATATACTGACAGAAGCTATATAATGGTCTAAGATTAACATTAGATTTTAAGAAAAAATACAAACAAAAAGTCTTCTGAGTCATCTGAGCTATGTGGTCAGTGACTATTATGTAATTTGCTTGGATTACATTAGGCTGGCTTTATGGATATCCTAATTGGGAGAAAAGACAGAAGTAATATACTAGGCTGCTCTGCGCTAATGCTACCTGCTATCTGTGTTTGGTCTACGCACTTGATCTATTTGTAGCATTTACAAAGACCATGCACAAAGAAATACAGCCAACTCTATTTGAAAACCATTCCATGAGTTACACTACACAATAGTTAAGTTTTTTAACAAGTGGCCAGGTGCAGTCTGTCATTTACAGTACAAACGTAATTAATTACAAACATCTTTTGGTGACACATATGATTAATTTCTTAGCGTAACTGTGATGAACGCTTATTGCACGTCTTTATTTTATTTGCATACAATACTTACATATACTCACCTTGTGTAGCGCATAACCAGTTTGTACTACCAGTTCTTTATAAACCCTTACTTGTCAAAAAAAAATATTTTGATTTAAGTATGGATCCTGAAGACTGGGGATGAGAAAGCATTATCAACAAATTGTGCACCCTAACAGATGAGGTTAAGTCTGTAAACTTACACCACTTACATCACTTATGGTCTTTGGTAACTAAGTACTGTATGTGCATGTACAGTGTATACTCCAGACGTGTAATATGATTAATAGTGTTTAGCCATGTAACATCTACATCAGGCATTCTTAAGAACACACCCAAACATATCTAAACATGTATAAAGGCTTGCAGATCTGGTCGAAAGTTTACATACAGTATACTCGTCATGAACATGAACGTCATGGCAATATTTGGCTTTCGGGGATTTACATATTGGCACGGTGGCTTAGTGGTTAGCACTGTCGCCTTGCACCTCCAGGGTCCAAATTCGATTCCCGCCTCGGGTCTGTGTGCATGTTCTCCCTGTGCTTGGTGGATTTCCTCCGGGTACTCCGGTTTCCTCACAGAGTCCAAAGACTTTGGCTAATTGCCGTTCCCAAATTGCCCATAGTGTGTAAATGAGAGTGTGTGTGCCCTGCGATAGATTGGCAACCTGTCCAGGGTGTACCCCACCTAGTGCCCCAAGTGCCCTCCGCGACCCTGTAGACAGGATCAATGGGTATAGACATCTTCATACATCATGAGTTTAAAAAATGGGGTCATGAATAATCACACACCCACACAGCTTAAGTCAGTGATGTTAAATGTCCTGAAATGTCTTGTAATTTGCCAAGCCCAATGCCTCTTTCTTTTAGTGATGATTGACTATAGCTGTTAGCCTCCCTGTGCCAACATAAAAAAAAGGATTGTTTGACAGCACTTATTGGACTGACCAACACACAATACAGTGGGAAAGTCCAAGGAGCTCAGTGCAGATCTGATGCAGAAAGAGGATGGAAGGTTTACAAAAGTCGGGAAGGTCTCTTGGAGCCATTTCTAAACATAAGTGAGGTGTAGCCGCTTTGCCAAGGTCTGGAAGAAAACCCCATCTGTCACCTGCAGCTGAGATAAAATTGGTTCAGTTAGTCAAGAACAACAGTAAAGACCAGGACACAGAGCTGCCATGAACTGGAAGCTACTGGAACACCAGTGTCACTGTCTACAGTCAAGTGTGTTTTATATCACCAGGGGATGAAATGCTGCTATCCAAGTAAGAAGCCAATGCTCCAAAACTGACACATTCAAGCTCAAGCTAAATTTCTAATTGAACACATGGACAAAGAAAAAGCCCTCTGGACGAAGGTTTTGACCAGAGTAAGGCGTGCAACCTCAAGAACACTGTACCAAATGATAATGGTAATGTTACAGTAGCATAATTCTTTGGGGCTGTTTTGCTGCCAGTGGCTGGAATAATGAAGAAGGAGAAAAATCTCGGAATTTGTTAGCATAATCTTAAATCATCAGCTAAATGGTTGAAACTTGGACAAAATTGGGTGTTTAGACAGGAAAGTGACCCCAAGCACATATTAAAGCTGGTTGTGGAATGGATAAAGAGGAAAGCGGAAACTTAAGAAACTGATACAATAAATGAGCACAATAATAAATCATTCTACACCATTTTACAGTTGTTAAAAAAATCCATCCTTATGTGGATGAGCTGGTGGTTGAGCCCTTATTCTGACACTTAGTCTAAGTGTGCAACATGGCAAAAGCTTCTTACAGCTTCAAGATAAATAGAGGACACAATGTCTGAAGGAGTTGCTGAATGGTTTATCCACCATCTTCAGCTCCATCCTTGGTAGCATCTGAAAAAAGCCTGGATTCACCTCTTTGAGCTGGCATGCACCACTGGTCTGACTTTAAACTAGCTGAGTGGGATTAAATAGTAAAGTGGAACATGTACTGTAAAGCCTCAAATGCACCCTTTCATTACATTTATCCGGCTTTCTTTACTACCTGCTGCATTTTTTCTTACCATCTGTCTCGCTGTTTTTGTACGCCACCACTGACTCGTTGATAACCCCCCAGTGGTGAATAGCAAATGCTGGCTTCCCTATGCAACCTCTAATTCTAGGTGCCAACTGTCATTTAGATTTGCAGCATTTATTAGACTTACTTATGCAAAGTGACTTATAAAATTGCACTTTATTGTCTGTCAGAAAAAAAAACAAATTCACGTGTTGGGTCAGAGACTGAGATTACTATCAAGCTACAGTAAAAATCCACTAAAGGTTGTTTTTCAGGTTGATTTCACACTCCATGGGCTGACATACTCAACATTAGAACATTATGACAATCCGACTTTCCAGCATAGTTGACTTCTGGCATGTGGAAGTACAGTATAATGGTAATGTTATGACATAGCTTTCTCATGTAAAGTGATATGAAAGAGTGCTTAAAGTTGGGCATTTTCAAAAGGTGCTCTGCAGTGCCTCTGAATGGAGACCTGCTGTGTAGTGCTGGAAGAGAGAGAAGGTTTTAAGACAGACGATTAGTAAAGAGTAACAACACAGTAAGGACTATTTTCTCTCGGTCTAAAATTAAGGGTTATCCAGGAAGCACTAGTGTCATAATATATTGATAAATATATAAAATAAATTAATTAAAACTACTGTGATTCACTTACTGTACAGTATACCAGCTTAACTAATATAGCTGTGGTATTGCTGGATGCATTATGGTTGGTTGGTTGGTTCCATCTACGTGCAATCATCGAGCAACAGATATATGGGGCAGTGGTGACTCAGAGGGCTAAGGCACTGAGTTACCAACCGGAAGATCAGCGGTTCAATCCCCAGCTCCCCAATCCTCCATCAGGGTGCCACTGTTGGGGCCCTTAAACAAGGCCCGTAACCCTATCTGCTCCAAAGGGCGCTGTATAATGGCTGACCCATTGCTCTGACCCCAGTTAGTGTGCGCTGGGATATGCGAAGAAGGAATTTCACTGTGCTGTAATGTATATGTGACAAATAAAGGCCTTTTAACCTTTTGTCTCTGTAGCAGTTATTTACAGGGTCAGGGTGCCAGCTTAATGCCCGATTGTATTTGAGCACCTGGGGTTGAAGGGTCCAACAGTGGCAACCCAGCGACATCAGGGCTCAAACCGGCGACCTCCTGGTCTGCAGTCCAACAACTCAATCACCATTTTAAAAATTATAAAAAGTGTAAACTATTTTGGGTTCATTGTATGTGAAAAAAAAAACATCTGAGTGCTTAAGATATAACTGAAGCATGATAACACCAAACACGGGTTCAGTTGTTCCCTCCAAAAGGAAAGTACACAAATATATGTGTTTTTTTTATTTCCCACTGGAAATGCTCCTCCAGCTGCTCCGCTGCCTTAAATTTTCTACCCTTTCTCTCACTCTTGTCAGCAAAGGGCTTTTTTTTTTTTAGATGACTGGACATGTGTGAGACAGAGCAGTGGAAAATAGCATAATGCCACCATAATCCCGCCTTGCAAGCTAAATATGGAACTTGAAGAATAAGATGTTAAAGTTAAAATGGAATCGAGGGTAGGCAATTAACACCGCTCTTCAACTCTCCTTTAACGTGTGGAAAAGAAGGGGAAAAAACAGTATAGGGGAGCAATAGTAAATTTGATGATAGAAGGAGGTGACCTTGTTAGGTAATTAACATTTTCTTCCAAGTTTAATTAGAAAAGTTACATCAGTCCTAAATAAGCATAAAAGGAAGAGGGCAATCAAAAAAAAAAGGAAACGGCAAAAAAACCTCTGTCTGAAGGCAAAATCTTTTGTTATTGTATGAAAGCATTAAAATCCACCTGTTCATAAGCAAATTGCCTCGTTCACTGAAACTCCTCAGGGACCAAATGCTTTTCAAAATAATGTCAAGTGTTAAAATAGCTATTTATGTGCTTAGAAATACAGGAAGCAAAAAAAAAAAGAGCAAATTATTTTTCCATGTCGCAGCCTCTGTTAAGCCTCAGAAACAATGCTTCAAAAACTTTTCTTATTTGGAACTGCATGTCTCTGTTGGCCCTTTCTTTCCCTGCCAATCCCTGCTTTAACGTCCTTCTGTGCCAAAGTTAACTTCCTCCTGCTTGTAATCACTCCGAAAGAAGCTGTGTTTCCTTAAATCCCAGTGTCGTCATTGGCATCTGGTCCAAACCTAAAAGCGGGTTATTGTCAACAGCTGACTGACAGCAGGATGTTGGTCTATACATCTGAAGCGTACGAGTACTGGACATTTTTCAGACAGCATTCTCACTTTACAATGCAAACAATATAAAAACCTACACTGCAAATGATTGATAATCAGTGGGCGCTCGAATGCAGTTGAAGGACAGTCAGAAAACCTACACACTCTCAGGCCATGACAAGTACAGTACAGTAAAGTACCTGAACTTGACACTTTTTTGTACAGTATAAATGTCTGCTCATGTATTAGATAATGTAACACATTTCTAACACATTTGGTCCTGAATTTCTTAAATGCGTCCTTTAACTGTCGCACCACTTTTGGGCAATTATATGCTTGACATATTTTTTAGATGTAAAAATAAACCTTGCTTTTCTTCTATATGGGATTCTGCTAAAATGTTTAAATATGTAAATAAGAAAGTATGTTCACTAGACATGCAATAAAATAATTTATCTCACTCATTCTCTGTACTGCTTATTCTGTACAGGTATCCCAGGGGGACTCGAGGCACGAGGCAAGGTACACCCTGGATGACCAATCCAACCACCCTCCACCTGAAACACAGTTCAATTTATTATTACAAGTGGGTTTTTAAAATGAGGGCCAATTTTCTTCAAACATGTCTTCAGTCATGCACGATGAAACTGCATTAGATTGTAAGCGATTATGTAGAAATTTAGATCGCTGGAATCAAGACCAAAGCGATGAGGACATGGCAGAATTAGTAATGATGATTGACGGTAACAGTGGCAGGCAGGCTGTTGATTGGCCCCTGTGGATAGACAGGGCCCACATCTATAATAAGGTTATAGGTCAATCCTGGCCAACTCTGATATCAGACCCCCCTGAATCAGCTCTACAATAAAAGATGTATTCTTGACATTTCACAAGAGGAATTATCCAACACGATGTTTGATACAAAGGAGACCACAGGCAGATTCAAGACCTGAGAGCAAAACTGTCCATGCTCTTTCATTACAAGGGATCTAATACTTTCTCCCCTGTCAATCACAATGGCACTAGTAAACTGATGCACCTGTTAGCTCATGCACGCAGAAGAGGGTTGACTACAAGTCTGTTACGCTGCCCCGTGGTGCAACACAGGCAGATGTTTGAGAGGATGTTTCTGACGGCCTTCAGATGTCCCGGAGGAAGCGTGTGTTAGCTTTCACCCTCCCCAGTCGATGAGCTGGCTGGTGGATGGGACCAAACTGGGAAGGAAACAAGAAGCAAAACAAACACAAAATTTTGAACCAGTCTGACAAACAACCAAAAACAGAGCAGTGATAAAAATGTCTCTGTCATGCCAGCACTTGTCCCTCATACAGCGAAGCATCCGGCAGGTACCAGGATATTGAAGGGGTTTGTAATTGTCTTTAAGTGATGCTCTAATAGCATGCAAGTAACCTTCAGACCTCTCAAGAGGGCTTCTTCTTTAGTTGTCAAAAAAGAAAAAAGTAAAGAAAAAAATACACTAAAAGAGAGTGTGAATGAGAGACACTAAGAAGACAGGAAAGACGAGGACAAATGAGGGGGAAAAAAAAACAGAGGCTGTCGATGAAAAGAGGAGGGAGAGAACAAAACCACTCCACCTTGCACAAGACCGGGTCCGATTGGCGCCACTTCATCCAGCGGGCAATTATATCGACTAATTAGAGTTGGACAATTTCTTGTTTGAAGTATAAAGAAATGACAATAGAGGGCATGTGAAAAGCTATAACTCAGAGTGAAACAGCGTTAAAAATCCAGGCTAATCCCACACTAGCATGTGCTTCTATGATAACATACAGCTCAGGCTGTCCTCGATTCTTTCTCTCTCTCTTTTTTTTGCCCCCTTTTTTTATTTTATACCATCTGGCCCTCTCATCTCCTACATAAAAAAAAAAGAAAACTAATTCATGTTCCGAGTCATCCGCATGATGAATAGTGTAGGTCCAGGTGCTATGAGTGTGAAAAAGGAGAGAGAGCTAGAGAAAGAGAGAAAGAGAGAGAGAGAGCGAGAATAATATGTGTATATCATCACCCATTGTAAACAAGCTGCTTTTAAACTCTGGTTTGTGATTAATGCAGGGGCTTATTCAACAATTCTTCTCTCTCTGTTCAGTGTTAATAATTAGAGATTTAATTCGTTATTCAAAACTGCCTGTGATGCAAAAAAACTGACAAAAAAATGGTGCAAGATGAAGGGGAGGGTCAGGAAATGATGGAAGGAGGAAGGGAGAAAGAAACGCAGCTCCTTTTTTTTTTTTGTATCATATGAAGGTCACAATGTGATGTGATTGTTTGCCTCAGTGGCAGTGAATTATGTCACCAGACAAGCTTTTAACCCATGTTGCCTTTAGTCTCTTTCTCTCTCACACACACACACACACATGCACACATGCACACACACATCTCTCTCTCTCTCTTTAAACAGTTTTCTATTGAAGAGGATTCAATCACCATAATGAATCTGAGGCCAGGCGGCAATCTTCTCCACAGAAAGAAATTCTAAAAGGTTATAGAATTTGTAAAATGAACAGCTCGGAGACAGTAAATGGCAGTGTGAGCGTGTGTGTGTGTGTGCATGTAGGCATGTGTGTGTGTGTCTGTGTGTGTGTGTGTGTGAGGAGGGGGAATCAATTATCCCAGGACATGAGGAAGTCATAATATTTAGTGCACATCATTCACTGCGCTCAGGTAGGCTCACAGACACCGGCAGTTACCAAGGAGGCACTGTTTATTTTTAGGAAAAGTAAGTGTGCGTGTGTGTGTGAGTGTGTGTGTGTGTGTGTGCCACACCCGGCAGGCAGAAAGAGGCTGGCACTGAGGCGTGTGAGGGAGGCGCCCCTGACTGAGTCTCATAATCATATGCTAGATTAGGTTAAGTGGTGCACAAACGCGTCAGTAATGCAGCCTACTATCTCCCAGGGAAACTGATTCACTCCTCCCCCAACTCTATCAGCCATGAGACACATATAAACACACACACATAAACACACACACACACACACATATACATATATCATTTGCTCATATACACAGCTGGAACCCCCCCCCCCACACACACACACACACGCATGTTCTCACATGGAAGGAATCGATACGTCTGTCAGTCTCCTTCTCTGACATGTTCACATCAGACCTGGTCATGTGTGAAATCCCTCAGTGTTACAGTCTCACACACACTCACTGTGTTGATTGATTTTTTCGAATCCTCGGTGTCATGTCAACTCGTTCCACCTTTAACCAAAAGCGGTATCTCCATAAAGAGCACCTCTGAGAAGGCTACCCACAATCCCCTGCACGAAGGGCGTGTACCGGCATCAATACCAAGTCAACATAATGCCAGTGCTGCCTAATGTACCTTCGCCATCAGGCTCTTTTCATTATTATTATTTTTGCTGTTGTTGTTGTTCATGACTTATTTACATGACAACAGTTGTTTACGGAAGATCATCCTGGAATCTGCCTGCGTTCTTAAAATTAACCGCTTAACCTTCTCAGAGGCATCCAGATTAACATTCCTTCCTCCCTTAATTACATATCCCTCCTATGAGTTGACTGTAGATACTAAATAATTCATACTAATTACCGAATAATATGCTTTAAGATGAATAACTGTGGAATAAGCCAGGACTTTAAGAGTTAAAATACGACAACAATACGACTCTCCTAACGAGCCGTCTGAAACCGAGACACGCTATTATTATCAGACGTTTTATTCTTAAATATTAATTAATCTCACTGCTCATTTAAATGAAGGGAGGGGGTTAAATCATTAAAATACACCAAACAATCAAAGACAATGACGTTCCAGATATGAAGGAATGCAGGAAAACACGTTATATAAGAACAGTTTTAATTTTTTTACTAGAGAGTAGGACTGACTTAGATTGATTTCAGGATCTGGATAATAAACGTCATTCCTCTTCTTTTTTTATATCTGATGCTCCTGTATTTTCCAGGTCAATCAGTTTATTTTCTAATTAGACATCCTCAGACATCCTGAGTCTGACCCGACTAAGGGACAGACATCTCACCTGGCCTGTGTCTCCCCCCCCCCAAGTAATGAACTCTTAAAAGCAGTGCCATGTGCGCGGAGCACTCGAAGGAGCCCGTAGCTCATCAGTTCCAGTCCTGAAAAGGTTCCTGGATGAATGAGTGCGAGGAATCAAAGGGAGATTACACGTCGGACCATGTATCATCCTCGATATATTGAACGGCGCCTTTGTGCAGATAGAGCGCTTATAAAAAGTGGTATTGTGCTTCGCTGAAAGACCGTGTGGGCTCTCTGCATGACTAATCTGTCTCCTCACATTATTTTATTCAATCTTCGCCGACTTTATGCCTTTGACATTTTTTGCTACACTCAGTAAGTTTGAGTTGAATGGACAATTTTAAAGATTTTTAAAGGCGTTCCACGGCGCAAGGAGAACAAAAAAAAGAGAGGCCTTTTGTTTCAATGCATAATTTATTACTAAAAATGGTCTTTTGACTAATTCCAGCAGGCAGGGTGAGATTTTGAACACGGCCATTTTTTCCACTCCATATTGAAAGGCGCGTTGGATTTGTGGAAGAGAAACATTTGATAATGCCTTGAAGAGGACTGTTACAACCACCCTCTTCACTCCCTCCTTACCCTCAATCATACACACACACTCTTACAATCCAAATGAATCACAGTTATGCTATGAATGCAGCATTATGCATACGCTAATAAAACTGCGTTTGCACGTATGCACTGTATATATGCACACCGGTAATATTCGTGTTAAGACACGATCAAAATCCCTGATAAAGTAAAATACAATTAGTAAATGACAGGAAATCAGCTGGTACTCTGCAAAAGTCCCTCACACCTTCTCCAACAGCATGATGAGGTCACTGGCATTAAGAGATTAGCTTTAATCCATCAGCAATCATCATTTGAATATGTGATTATTAATCCGTCCTGTTAAATTGATTATGGTAGTGCCGTGGGACAGGTGGGGTCAGAAACAGCACCTGGCCACATATGGAGAAGTGTAAGCTGTCTCACACATATACACACACACAGAGACACCTGTTCACACCATCTTCCCAATCATTACCGCCTATCAAATATGTACACTCATATCTCTCTCTCTCTCTCTCTGTCACACACACATCCAGACGGGAGCTTCCTGTAGGCCTCAGGGCACAACATACCTCCAACCAGAGTATATATAAGCAAAGAATATAGTTATGGTGTTATTTTATTGGCTAAATAAAAATCCTAAAAAATAATAATATTATTTAAATAATATCTAAATCTGAGTGGGATTCCTTATGCTTGCACACCGTTTTATCTTGTGCACAGGTGCACTGCAGGTTGAGCTTGAAGTTCATTTACAGTTGGGTAAAGGAATCTGAGTTGAAGCCCCTTCCACTTCAATGCTACATTAATAACGAAGTAAAAAAATATATATTGTAGCTCTTAAAATCCATCTAAAAAAGCATTTCAGCCATTTTTTGTTTAGATGTTTTTTTTTAAATAAACATACAGTATATAGGGCTCAGGATTGAGCAGAATAGAGCGACATATCGTTTTTTTTCAGCACAACATACTGTAGGAAATGTTAAGAACTGAATTTTATTTCATTTTAACCAACTATACAAACATGACTGAGCAAAAAAAATAAATAAAAAATGGGTGATATGGGCAAAGAAATAGATACACATCAGAGATACACATGATCATGTGTTTTTTCTGGTTGTTTTCAGTCTATGACCCAAAAACAAAATACAGTAATATGCTCTCATTTAAGATATGAGAGTGGTCAAGGCATCGGACTATGATTCGGAAGGTCCCAGGTTCAAACCCCACGACAACCAAGTTGCCACTGTTGGGCCCTTGAGCAAAGCTCTTAACCCTCAGCTGCTCAGATAAGGGCGTCATTGCGATGACATTCCCATATCCCGGTAGTGGTAAAATTTACATGTTATAAAAGTAATGATAACTTTCATTCAGCCTGACATATCTGAAAACCCATATCCTTCTCAGGAAAGCAAGACCAAAACTTACCTCTGCTGCAGAGGAGAAGTTCATTTAGAGTTACCAGCCTCAGAAATCACCAATTAACAAACAGCACCTCAGATTAGAGCCGTTATGAGGGCTTACAGAGCATAAGTAGCAAATACACCTCAATATCAACTGTTCAAAGGAGATTATTGCATATTTTGGATGCCTTCAGCATTGTTTTAAAATGTAGAGAGAAATAAAAATCAGGAAAGATAATTAAATTAGAAGGTGTGTACAAATTTTTGACTGGTAGTGTATCAAGTATAAGACTAACACACATTAACTTAATCAAGTGTGGCAGAGAGTAGTTCAGTGCATGTGTGTTGAAACAGCTGGGATAACTTTATGTTGGAAAAGTCAAAAAGCGAAAGTCATTCAATTTACTTTATTCATCTTCAGTAATCAAATTATCCTGGTCAGGATCATGGTGGATCTAGGAGTCTATCCCAGAAATACTGGGAACAGATTGTGTATTTATTGTAGATCGGACTCCAGTTCATCACAAACACACACGCACATACACATACGCGCGCTGAAATGATTAGTCACATGTACAGTCCATACAATAACTCAGCATTGTTCAGGATCAAACCCTGGACCCTGGAGCCATTAAGCAGTGATGACACAAGCTGAAGTTTCTGCCACATTGTGGATGAATTCTTAACCCTGAATGTGTACAATTCTTTTAATTAAACAGCATATTTCACAGTAATTCTGACCATAAAATACATTAGTATATTAGAATGATACACAAATATATTCATTAATTTATTTACGGCTTATAACACTTCACATCACCTATGCCTAATAATTAATGGATTAGAATTTAGATTTTTTTTTTTCAAATAAAAATTTTAAATCAGTAAAGAGAGTTTCCTTTTTAAAAAAATGTAATTAACATTTATGAAAGTCTCCAGTGTCAGCGCATTCTAACAGTCAGTAAATACACAAAAGTCTTCAAGACAGTACAGTCTTCAAGTAGTATAAAGTTTCTACATTCACAGTCACATGGCAACCTGTGATGACGTACAAAATTAAATATAAATGTACTGTATATAGCTACTGTATTTAGTATTTAGCACTGTCGCCTTGCACCTCCAGGGTCCGGGTTCGATTCCCGTCTCTGTGTGCATGGAGTTTGCATGTTCTCTCCATGCTTGGTGGGTTTCCTCTGGGTACTCGGGTTTCCTCCCACAGTCCAAAGACCTGCAAATTAAGCTAATTGGCGTTCCCAAATTGCCCATAGTCTGTGGATGTGTGTGTCTACCCCACCTCGTGCCCTGAGTCTCCTGGGATAGGCTCCAGGCCCCCCGCGACCCTGAATACTGGATAAAGCGGTATAAAAGATGATTTTCTGTTGGCAAATCTCTGTGCTATAAGCAGAATATCACATTTTGGATTTATGGGTTATTGGTTGATCACAAAATACAGGTCATTTTGGTCTCTCATTTTTTTTTCTTGGATATTTTCTTTGATAAAAAAAAATATATATATAAAAAAGGTGAAAAAAAAACTACTCACTCTATAACACCAGATATGTGTCTGCATTTGCGGACCACTCTCACCTCAAAAAAAAAGCAAACCCTTTTTTTCATGTAATCTATATCTCCACTTCACACATGGTGAGACTGATGGCCCATCCATGTGCACCTTTGTGAATGTGTGTGCATGCGTATGTGTGTAAGCGGCAGGTGGAGCTCTGAACTGATGAGTTTGTCATACCTGATTATGTCACGCCAGAGCTAGCTTTCTGACAGTAGCGGTAAAGGAGCCATACACTTTTGTCAACACACACAAATAAGTGAAAATATTCACTTATATAATATTCAGAATATTTTCCTGCAGCTCAGAAGAAGCTCAGGCCAGGCTGTGAAAAGCTCACGGCCAGCGATGTGCTTCAGGATTTGAAGGATGAACAGGGCCTGTTTAAACGACATAAGCAGCACAGAGAAGCTTATCGCCCTGTGATCTCTTAAACACCCTATGCTATGTTCAACGGCAGCTTGAGAACTCATTTAAGGCCTCGGAGGACCACAGGAGGAGGGAAGACATGCAGAAATTAGTCTGTCACTAAACTCCTAAAGTCAGGCTAATGCACTGATTTATTCAGAGGAGACAAAAGAGCAGTGGCTGGTTTTAAGAGATTCATATCAGCAGCAAAGTCTCTCGCAGGGAGCTTTGTATGTGTGTGTGTGTGTGTGTGTGTGTGTGTGTGTCTGTATAGGAACGAGAGAGATATAGATACAGAGAAAGAAACGGTTATCGTGTTAGTGTGAGCTTTTTGTGTATTTAATACACATTTTCAGTGTCTTAGTGGTTAGCACTGTCGGCTTGCACCACCAGGGTCCGGGTTCAAATCCCGCCTTGGGGTCTGTGTGCTTGGTGGGTTTCCTCTGGGTACTCCAGTTTCCTCCCACAGTCCAAAGACATGCAGATTAGTCTAATTGGTGTTTCCAAATTGCATGTAGTGTGTGAATGTGTGTGTGTGTGTGTGTGTGTGTGTGTGAGTGTTGCCCGGAGGTCCTACCATGGTCATAAAACGGGAATAAATACAATGAGAATCACTGTTGGTCCCAAACTGGAATATAGAGTTTCCTAGATGGATGGATGGAATACATATTTTATTTGTGTGAGTAAAAACCGTGCACAATATAAACAGTTTTAATGATAAATGAGCTTTATACAAAAACAGTTGTTTTTTATTTAAATTGATCCAAACACCCACCAGAATTTTAAGCACTCCTTCTCATTGCCTGTTCCTAAACTAGACTTCCTAGCCACCTACACATACAAACACCCACACACATGCCATCCACATACTGTACACACACACACATACACACACACACGCACACACAGACACACACACACACAAACTTTTCTTCAATCAGCCCTCAAAGCTCCCATCCACTCCCAGGCCTCTCTTCAACATTAGGATTATTATTAGGATTATTATTATTATTATTATTATTATTTTGGAAAAGCAGCGCTGAGAGCGCAGTGTGTCGAGGCCCCGTAAACAAATCTATTATTGGTGATGAATTGCATAATAACACCAGCATAATGCATTTTCTCGCGCTGCAGTGTTTTGAGGTGCTGAACTGGAAAAAGTCCTCCGTCTGTAAAATTTGAATAAACACGAGCAGAAGACAGGAGAATATCATCGGCTCCAGTAGGGTTTGCTGTGGCAGAAAAGACGAGATGGTGCTGCTTGTTAATGAAACGCTTCCACCAAATCATCTGTCTTTCTCTCCAGCCAATTCGATAATATCTCTAACTGAAACGGATTCAGTCGGAGCTCTGGACTAGAACGTAGCACCAGCGGCGCCGTGGCTTCAGAGTAATCAAGAAGCACGGATTAGAACGCACAATGATCTTAAAGTGGTGTGACCGAAAGCCACGAGCTTAAATGCAGACGAGGGCATTAAATATAATCAGCCATCAATCATCTCTGTATTGTCCCGCTATTTCTTACCAATAGATGATTTGTATGTTTTTCTGCAGTAGCTTAGTGGTTGAGATTTTATGGGCCACTACCAGGGCTTGGCACTTCAAGGACATCATACATCTTTTTTTGCTCACAAT
>JAQMYJ010000023.1:8773543-8798581 GCA_030014305.1 Clarias laeviceps | reverse complement strand
TAGAAAATAAATCACTAAACAAAAACAAAGAAATTTGCAAGTGACCCCAAACTTTTGAACGGTAGTGTGTATATATAAGAAGCCTATAAATAAAGCATACAAATCAAAAGTTTTAAAAAATTATAATATATAATCATGAGTCTAGCTGTAAGCACATTTAAGTACGCTTTGGCATGCAAGGAGTTATTATACTTAGCATACGTTTTTTATCCACCTGGAAGTTTTCACTGTATGAGATGCTTTTCTGCTCACTACAGTTATAAAGTGTATGATTGAGTATTCATTGTCCTCTGATATCTCTCATATCAATGAGGCATTTCCACCCGTAGAACTACTGTACTGCTTAAGTGGATATTTTCTGTTCTTCTCACCGTTATTGTTAGTGTAAACACTACAGACTGATGTGCATGAAAATCTCAAGAGATCAGCAATTTCTGAAAAAACTCAACCCAGCCTCTCATTGAGATCACATTTATAGATTTACAGTATATTTAGATATATTTAAATATCGTATAAAGCACCTAAAATGTGACGCATCTGTATTTAAATAATGTTAGGTTTTAGAAGTTCTTCCGAATGAAACTTTGAATTACATTTTAATAAGTGGTTAAATAAAATCACCTCCTGGATCGTTCGGCATTGGTGGCCTATAACTGGGTTGGAGCAACCGTTTGTAAGGAGTGTGTGTGTGTGTGTGTGTGCGTGTGCTCCTGTGTGACCTGTGAGCTGGTAGTGGGTTTGGGATTCGTGTTCTTTAATAGGTTTCCCCCACTCCTCCTCCCGCCTGGCCTGAGTGTTAAGAGGAAACAATGGCTAATTACAGAATAAGGTTAGTGAGAATGGGACAAGTGGGACGCCCCCCTTCCCCTGTTCTTAATGAGCTCTGGGTCTGACCTTGTACAGCCGACGCTCCCTGGCACAACCCTGAGCTCCGTACATATCAGTGAAACACACACACACACACACACACACACACACACACACACTTACAGACAGACCTGCTCAGAGTGCGCACGCGTGTGAAATGGGAGATAGTAACTATACATATGACGTGCATTATTTATTCTGCGTGAAACATTTTAATCATATTTACATCCTACGAAGGTAGGTTTACTGTACATACAGGGCCCTCACATACTGGAGGTGGGGGGGCTTGAATCATACAAATCATGACAGATCGCTGGAGCCGTCAGCTCACTGACTTACTTACTACAAAGAATTAGATTTTCGAAACTGGCAGAAATCCATAATCAGCACTGAATATCTTTTCATTTTAGCTGCTGCAGCAACACAAATTTGCAGCTGCCACACTGTTGCTACACCTGTAAAATTTACTGTATTGCAGGACGGATGGTGGTGCTGAGGATGACGATTACTTAAACACCGCATATTGAGCGGAACATACTGCTCGAGTGATGGTACGGCACTCTGAGCGAATCACGTGACGTAATGAACTATAAACTATTCAAGTGCTTTAAAAGATTTCCTGCTAAAAGCATGAAATGAATGCTGAAGCAATAAGGATCAATAAAACACCTTTTCTTGCATCGAGATACATTCTCTATCCTATAAACATACCACATAATGTATACATAATTCATATATACGGAATAAAATCAATCCTATACTATAGGAAAAGAAAGAAAGAAAGAAAAAAATGCAAGTATTCCCATCTGTATGTTTAAATTCGGGGCGTCTTAACCATTACGGTATAAGATATAACAAGCTTTTAGAAATGACTACGCCGAGGATTCGGTCACATTTATTTGCAAATAAATGCCACCAGAATATAACATCAAAATTGCAATTTTACACTTAAATTAATCAGTTTGTCTCTGTATCAGGCTAGCGATGTGTTCAATTTGCAGCTCGCTCATTTCCCCTGGTCTCTATGTGCCTGGATGTGTATGTGTGGAGGTAAAGTGGGGGAAAATGTGAGCAGAACTGTCGAACAGTTAATAGTAGCACTGCAATAACAATAAAATGTCATCAATCTGCGGTGCCTCCTGCTTCTGTCACACCAAGTTTGTACAGATTAATGACATTAGGCCCGAGTAGCAGGCAGACCTCTTAAAGGCGCAGTATCCCCTCACAAACAAACAATGCTAACGGGAAGGGAGGGAGGGATGGAGCGCTGGATGAAAGAAGGGAGGAGGAGGAGAAAGAGGGGAAAAAAGAGGGAGGGAAGGATGGCACAGCCCTTCGCCAGTCGCTGGGCTAGAAGCAGATGGCATGATGGAGGAAGGAGAAAGAAAGAAAGGAAGAAAGAGAGAGAGAGATGGAGGGAGACAGGGCTGTTTGGAGCCATCTGATGGACTGGTATCAGGGAGGGGTGGCTGGAAAAGAAGAAAACAGCCAACAGATGACTGTTCAATTAAAGAGGGCACTTCAGGGTGGTGAGAGGCGAAAGAAAAGGGAGCGAAGGAGAGGAAAACAGAGATAGGTGAGAGGATTAAAGAGAGACTGAAGGGAAGACACTCGAGAATTGTGTGTAACAGATTACGGGAAATGTGTAGACAAAACACACGGCGCTCATGTTACCGCAATAAAATATACATGCATGCACACACAAGGCGACGCCAAGGTGTTTGCGAGAGCAGCGTGTTTGCGCCTTCATCCATCTGTGTGCCTGGTGGTGACATATCAGCCGAGCACCTCAATCAATGACAGACTCTGGGGGTGCGGAGAGCGTTTTAACCCCACGTGAGTCTCCGATCTCGTTTCGAATTCAGTCCCAGCGGCGCTAATGCCAGCCACCAGCTCCACCACACAATCTGCTCTGGGACAGAGCGGAGCCCACAGTCGCCTCCGCTGCATTCTCGGTACTCTGCTAGCTTAGCTTATCCTCATCCACCTGCTCCCGCTCCTGCACCCTCCACCAGTGTAACAGAGCAACAGGATCCCGCTTCTCACAACAGTTATTTATGGGTATCAGGGGCTTGTGCTATTTGCAATAACCAGGATTGCTTCCAATCACGCTTGCTAAAAAAAAAACACTCCTTCGCCTGTTCAATTTCATTTTTCATTGGACAGCTGTAATTGAAATTAAGCAAACCGATTCTGTGGTGCTCGTCTGACGATGCTAACTGGTGATGGGCGTGTAGTTATGGCGCTAAGTGCCCACAATAGGTCTGCTATTAGAGCAGCGTTGGTTTAAAGGCAGCCTTCCAAATATCGCTGTCTCAGTAGCAATAAGAAAGTAAATCTGCCGGTGTCTTGCTGTTCTGTTTAAGCAAAGTTGTGGTTATTGCTATAACAGGTCTCCGAAGTGCACGTAAACAGGCGTGAAAATAGAATCACGAGTTCACGCTGAAGGTGACTAACTTTGACTCGCCGCTTTTTTCTCCTTCACTCTGCCTTCCTCTCTCCACAACAAGCCGAATTAAGAAAGGCATCAGAGTTAGCATGCTGAGTTTAATGGCACGGATCCGAGTGCGTTCTCCCCACTGCTTGGCCTCAACACGCCGATTTCTCCAACAGCACCACCATTAGATTTTTATGATAAGGAATTAGGGCCGTCCTGTTATTGCACGAGGGGTTTATATGGGGCCTCGTAGGACAACGTGGATGAGGCGGCTTGTGCTCGAGCTACTGCCAATTCACAACAGAGAAACGGCCCAAAATATATCAGCACTTCACACACACACACACACACACACACACACACACAGTCAGAGATCCTGTGAAAATCAGTGACAGACCTGGCTTGACACCCAGTTATTAGGTATGTACACTAAGGCTTATTTTTTCCCCTTTTTTTTAGAAGTCAGCATCTGTGCCAGTGATTGGGTGTGAGATCCCACATATCCCACATATCCTCCTAACCTTTCAACCCGGATTATTAAACTAACACGTCTTTCCACCAGGAAAAAAGTGAGATTGAAGCGTAACAATTTAAAGCGGTGATGCCAAAACTGGAGCTATACAAGATATCTTTGATTTAGCGAGTGTCTGGAGCGTGTGTATCACATTGGAAGAAGCGTCAGCTAGGCTACCCGGCGAACGGCAGTAACACGGTCCGTGGCTCCTCTCTCCCAGCCATGTCATGCAACACAGGCGCTCTGTTTCTCCCCCTCTGCACCCGCATGAATGGAGGGGGAAAAAAAAAGGCCCCGGTTGCCTAGGAAACACTTCAGTCCTGATAATTATTACTGTAACTATCTCCGCACACCCCACCTATAATAGAAATGGATCATAAATTATAATCACTGGCTGGCAGAGCTCGGTGGAGGAGGCCACTCGCTGCTGCCACCCTCTGGCAAAGTGGCACGCCTTCTTCTCGCCCAGATCCCAAAGGTTTGTTTCAATCTAGGACCCTCCCTTGTACTGGAATTCAAATATTTATCTTTTTGATGCTTTTTTTTTTGCTTGTTTTCAGAGACAGACCATTATTGAGGATGGGGGGAAAAAATGCATTTAATAGTAAATGGAAATACGGTTTCGTTCTAGATTGCACGTGTTTAAATATTTAAGACTTTGAATTCCCATGGTCATATCCTAAGTAATCAAAAAACAATTAAATATTCTTCCAGTTGAAAGTTTTATTTATTTTTTAAAATAATTCAGTGACTTTAAGGGGGGGAAAAAAAGCAAACAAGAATCGCTAAGTGTGTGTCCTAGTTTCCACAAACTCTGGAAGGAAGAAGGAATACTGTACATGGAGAGAGATACATAAAAATATCAATTTAAAAAATCTCATCTAAGACCGTCGTTAAGAAGGGAAACTACGATCTAAAAGAAAGATAATTATCAGCATATGGATAATTTTATGAGCAACCACATTTTCTGTCCAATTCTGAGAGACAGTGAGAGTGCGCTTCTGCTCATAAGGACATTTAAACAGTTCAGTGTTTTAAAATGATTTAGCGGACGTGTCTCGGGCAGGGCTGCGTTTCTGGCGAGGAGTCGCTCGATGGTGAGGATGCAGCCACTTTATATGTGGTTAAACGAACCCCCTTTAAAAAAGTGCCTTAAATCAACCAAATACAGCTGATTTCGATTCTGCTCCCCTTTTGTGGGGTGGGAAAAGTGGTTTTGCAGACAAAAAAGCTCGTCGTCGCCGTGCCAGCTACCCAATTAGCTGATAAAGTGCTGGATCTTAAACCAGCTATCACATGTTAACATTTCCAGCGGTCGTTTTTGGCCAGGACATGTCAGGTTCAAGTCAAGTTCCACCATGCCTACTGCGTATTAAAGACATATGGAGCTGAGGTCTGGCACACCACAAAATCAGGAAGGAAAAGTTACTCCAAAGTGACACTTCTGGGCACGAGGATGACGAACACTTCATTGCGGCTATCGGCTTTAAGTGGAGAGCAAGAGTGAAAACGTGACAACGTCGGGTGATTCATGAAGTTTTGTCAAGTCGCAGCAGTCTGGGTGTTCCTCTGCACTCTTAATGGGTCTCTGTGGTGAACGAACATCAGCTTTAAATCAGTCACAAGGCAGTGTTCTGCCGGCTGAAAAAACTGTTGATCGACTGTTGTGTGTGTGTGTGTGAGGGGGAAAAAAAAACTGGAACTACGAACCGAAAGGAACTTTTGGGTCTAAAACAATGAAAGTGCTGCTCTGACGCTTCCTAAGCACAATTTTCCACAGGTCTCGGGAGCGCATAAAGCCAGGACTCGAACGCTTTCAAGAGCCCGTGTTCACAAGATGTTAGCAACACGTTGTGGCTCATGCTACACAATGCAAATCACAGCGGAGATTCTCATTAGTAAGTATTGACAAGCCACATAAAACAAGGCTCCTTGTACAGTCTGTTCTCCATGGTAAGCATCACATCCCGGCTCTCCTCTCCTCTCCTCTCCTCGTCTCATCTCGCCTCCCGAGCCGGAGCCGTGCATATTTCAAATCAGCATGACAGACAGTGGAAATTATTTATCTCAGGTTCAGGGCTTGTGGCGGACTGTTTAAGCATTCACACTAACAAAGGGCAGCGGAGTCACGATGAGGCTGACAAGGCCTCTCTAACACATGCACACAAACATACACACACACACACACACACACACACACACACGCACTTGCAGACGTTTGGCTTACAGACGTACAACAGCACTTTTCAAAAAGCCTCCTTTTTTTGAAACCCTGACCTTTGAAGCAGCTTAGGTTCACAAAACACTTCCAAACAGATCTCTCTAATGGCCCCCTACTCAAACAGTCGGCAGAATGCTCGGACCAAGATGATTGATCTCCGACAAGCGGCTCGATGCAGCGCCATGAATCATTAGATCAGCTCAGATGGAGAGAGAAAAGGGAGGGGGATGGCAAACTGATGGTAAGTAAAGGTAACTAAAGGCAAGAATGAGACAGCCTTCAGAGAATATGAACAAATGTGTCTTTAGTCGTTCATTCCTTAAGTGTTTCTTTATACTTCTTAACTCAAGATAAGATCACTGAATGTGTATCAGCTGTATCTCAAACATATAATAACATAAAAGGGCACATAAAAATATATATAAACTCTCAGGACTACCTTAATACTTAGACTCTGAGTCTCACCTGCTCAGAGTCCAGACGAAACAAGTCTGTTTTCTAAAGGAAGTGACACCGAGGTATCCAGTGGAGGCTTTATGTCCGATGTACCATTTTTCAACCTCACAGAGTGATTAGTGTCTTTTAAATCAAGTAGCTAGCACTTTTCTCTCCCGGTATGTCAATACAGTCAGCAGTGTTTATGTGGCAGCTGATAGGGAAACATGCAGTAGCCAACCTCCCACTCCATGTGCAGAGAGAAACACAAGGCATGCAATAACTGGGAGCTGGAGACAACTAAACTGGGGCAGCAAGCAAAATAGTTAAAAAAATATATTAAAAATCATAAATTTAGACAATATGTAAGCTAAATATCAGCAGGCAAGTCCTCTGAGTCCCATCTTAAAGAGAGTAAGTGCAAGGCTGTGTGTGCGCGTGTGTGTGTGCTTGTGTGTGTGTTGGGTGGGGGCAAGAGGAGAAAAGTGCAGAAACTGCAATAAGTTTAAAGAAAAAGAAAGGAAGGATGGAAAGAAAGAAAGAAAGAAATTCCAGCCAAATTTACCAAGATGAAAGAAAGAAAGAAAGAAAGAAAGAAAGAAAGAAAGAAAGACATTCCAGCCATATTTCAAGATGAAAAGGAAAGAAAGAAAGAAATCCCACCCAGATGTAGATCCATAAAAAAGAAAGAAATTCCAGCCATATGTGCCAAGATGAAAAAAAGAAAGAAAGAAAGAAAAATAGAAATCCCAACAAAAGAAAGAAAGAAGGAAAAATTTCAGCCATATTTGCTAAGGTGAAAGAAAGAAAGAAAGAAAGAAAGAAAGAAAGAAATTCCAGCCATATTTGCCAAGCTGAAAGAACGAAAGAAAGAAAGAAATCCCAACCAGATGTAGAGCAATGAAAAAAGAAAGAAAGAAAGAAACCCCAGCCAGATGTAGAACAAAGAAAGAAAGAAACCCAGCCATATGTGCCAAGATGAAAAAATGAAAGAAAGGAAGAAAAAAAGAAAGAAAGAAATCCCAACCAGATGTAGAGCAATGAAAGAAAGAAACCCCAGCCAGATGTAGAGCAAAGAAAGAAAGAAAGAAAGAAAAAAGAAAGAAAGAAAGAAAAACATTCCAGCCAAATGTTCCAAAAAGAAAGAAAGAAAGAAAGAAATCCTAACCAGATGTAGAGCCATAGAAGAAAGAAAGGAAGAAAGGAATGAAGAAAGACATTCCAGCCTTATGTGTCAAGATGGAAGAAAGAAAGAAAAAAAGGAAGATAGAAAGAAAGAAATGTAGGCCAAAATCTTAGGCAGGTGTAGAGAAAAAGTAAGAAAGATGTTCTAGTTACAGGGATGTCAATTCCTTAAAAGAGAACCTTTTCAAGCTAAACACGCTGCCGTAGTGTTCAATATAGAACTCTTAAGGTTCTCTCCAGAGGGACAGCCAGAGAACCCTTAAGGGTTCTAGATTTGATCTTTTATTACAGCATCTCAGAGTGAGACAGAGACAGCACAGGCATCACGCAGCCTGAGCTTTAATGCAGTCTGGTGTAGAGCTACTGAGGCTCCAGCAGACTGTGACAGTAGTGTCAAAGATCAAACAGTGGAGAAACCTCAGTACACTAAGTGATGAGAGCAGGAAATGGAGATGTCACTACTTCTACACGCTGTCCACAGCACAGATCTTACCAGTCAGCCCAGACACTTATACACGTAGAGTAGAAAGAAGACAGGAGAAGTCTGACAATGGTCCAGCATCACACATTTTAACAAAAGTGATTTCTTAGCAAGTGAAAATACCTTAAATCTAGTCAAATTAATTATTATTATTATAGATTATTATTATTAGACATATTTTACTAATTTGTCTTGCGCTATCGCCGATATTTGTAAGCATTTATTTGTTGAAAGAAGCAAAATTATCACAAATTTACATGCACTAATCATAATGTCAGAGCAATATTGGGGTTTAAATAATTTTTTCTGAGGAAGTATGATTGTGCAATGTACATATTTCAATAGACTGAAAAGCATACACAGTACAGTGCAAAGGTCTTGGGACAGCCCTCATTTCTTCATAATAAACGTAATTATATTATGCAGATTATATTAAAGAAACAGGAACAAATTTTACTGTGACAGGCTGCAAAGTGCCTGAAGATACAATTTAAAAAATGGTAGTTTATGTATCAAACTCAGCAGCAATCTCATTTCCCCTCTCATCTGTGCCAACCACTCAGCATTCAGCATCTTCAGTATACTAATCACTGGACTGATCATCTGTCATCTGGTTCTTGCCTTAAGGTAGATGAATTTTATTGCTTGAATGATTCATAGGTCATTGTGTGATTTAATGAACAAAACCCATTGCTCTGAAACTGCTCAGGTACAGGGACTGAACTAAAAATGAGAGACACAAACTTACCACAAAAATGTCCTTCAGGAAACCTATAGAACTATTCCTCAGGACAATACAGAAAAAAATACAAAAACAAAAACAAAAAAATCTGTGTTGCTCAATATATTTGCACAGTACTGTACTGTACATACACATAGATTATTATGTGGCAGTATTAAGCAGTGGTAGCTTAGTTGGTTTAAGCAACAGCTCTGTGGCTTTGTGGGCCCTTCAGAGGTCCACTATCATGGCTGACCCCAGCTCCCAGGCTGGGATATTTAAAGAAAGAAACCCTTAGCTGCCTATTAGTGACTACAACTGGTAGCTTCTCTGTGCAACACAAAAAGATTTTGTTTGACAGGACTGTGTTGAGTGTTGACTGACCAGAACACAGTGTAATGGGAAAGTCCAAAGAACTCAGTGCAGATCTGAGAAAGAGGATTATAGATTCGCACAAGTCAGGCATGTTTCTTGGAGCCATTACTAAACAGCTGCAGATTCCAAGATCAGTTCAAACAATTATATGTAATTACAAGTTATTGGGAGCTGTAGCCACTTTGCCAAGGATGAAGAAGACCCAATCTGACACCATTTGTTGAGAGGAACATGGCTTGGATCATCTGGGACAACTCAGGAAACCAGCAAGGCACAGGATTGTGGGACTGCTGGAAACTGCTGGAAACACCGATGTCATTGTCTACAGTCAAGTGAGTTTTACATCACCATGTACTGAAAGGCTGCCGTCCAAGAAAGAAGGCCCTGCTCCAAAATTGACACTTTTATGCTAGAGTGAAGTTTATAGCAGACCACATGGACTGAAGAAAAAGCCCTCTTGGAGGAAAGTTTTGAGCAGGAGTAAAGGTGCAGAACACCGTACCTACTGTTAATCATAATAGTGGTTTGGTAGCTGATTGGTGGCTGGTTTGCCCTCGGTGGAAATGGTGAAATTGGCTGAAATAATGAAAAAAAAAGAGGAAAAATCCGAAGCTAGATGTTTGAACCTTGGACAAAGTTAAGTCCTGCAACAGAACAATGAGCCTAAAAACACCTCAAAGCAGGTTGTTGAATGAATAAAGCAGGCAAACATTAAATGTTTGGCGATTCAACCCTATCACCATTCGTAGACTATGTTTAAAAGGTGTGTCGAAGTGCTCAGCAACCAAAGAATTTAACTGAACACTAGCAATTCAGCCAAGAAGAGTGGTCAGATATCTAACCAGAGTTCTGCCAGAGGTTTGTGGCTACCAAATCATCTGTAAAAGCATATTTAAACATGTATATTATGGGGCATGTTGCTTTTGAAAACACTCAAGAATGATTAGCAGATATCCACGTTACCTAAAACAGAATTTTAGAATCTTTAGTTAAAGTTTACAGAACGTGGAACTTAAATAAATCCTATCATGAAGGCGATCATTACTTTTGTAACATTTCTAGGTGAGCCTTCACATTCAGTACTGTTCTAGATGACGACACAGTAAAAGGCTTGTCCAGGATGAGCAGATGTGTGCAAGCAGAAAATGAACAAAAGCTGCTCTTGTCCCATCCAGTGTCAGTGTGGGGGAAAGAGCCAAGGCCTGACAGGCAGACAGGCACCACCATAACCTCTCACGCTGCTGGAACCAGATGGGAGGGGCAAGTTGAAGGACAGACAAATAATTTCCAGGGATTAAGAATATCTCTGGGGTCAGTTGCCTTAGCCTCGAGGTGCTCTGATTTGCTTCATGTAGGTACCATGAATTACTTTTACAGTTTAAAGAGTGTAAGATGGAAACAATATTAAACAGACGTTCTCCTTCTACATTACTATAGTTAGAGTTATTGCTTTTACATTTGTCAAACATATTGTTGCACCGTGAATCTCGAAGGGTACTGTTTTAACCCAGTGTATAGGCAAAAGTTTGTGGGCACCCGACTGTCAGACCCATGTGTACATTTTGACCATCCAATTCCAGATTTAGTTCCCCACTGCTGCAACTACCGTATAAACCCCACTCTTCTGGAAACGGCTTTCCACTAGATTTTGGAGCATGAAGTTTCGGCCTCACCTGCAAGCAGTGTTCCTGCTTATCCAAAAGAGACCAAACTCTGTGCAGACAATTTGAGTTCTTTCAGGAAGATGTCTTGTGCCTCACTTTGTGCTCATACTGTAGGTCTTGTGATGCTGAAACATGCCTAGGCTCCTTAGTTCAAGTCAATGGAGAATGTAAATCTACACCATACAAAGACATCCCAAACAATTTTGTTATTGCAACTTTGTGAAAACAATTTAGGGAAGAACCACATAAGGATGTCATGGTCAGGTGTCACCAACCTTTGGCCATATAGCATACCATTCAATCTTTCCTCTTATCATTGTTGTTTTATCCTTGTGGGGTCCCTCTGGATCTGGAGCACACACATTCACACAATAGAGAGAACTTAGAGTAGAGTAGGCAGTTCACCTATTATATGTTTTTAGGAAGTAGACGAAAACCACATAGTCCAGAGAAAGCTACATGAAAACATTAAAAACATGCAGAAATCTGCACAGACAATAACCCAAGCTCTGGTTCCTGAGCTGATGCTTAATTTTATTTTCCATTATTAATCTAAACTGGGATTTGGTCGGCAAATTCATTTCTATTCCAGCAAAAAAAATTGTCTGATGGTCTGGAAACAAAGATCTACGATGCCTTGAAAACACCACTTCCAGCAATGACTAACAACAATAAAAAGAGGTATTTTTATTAGCAACAATAAAAGGGGACAACTGGAGCAATTGCAAAATCAAAGATAAAACATTATTGCTACAGCTAAAAGTAATACCAGCATGTATTTGTTATTGTGCTCATTGTTTCTTCACTGTTTAAAAGAGAGGGACTTAAAATCATTCATTATCTTCAGAATCTGAGGTGTGTCCGTTGCTCATCCCAGGAACTCTGTGCATGTGGTAAAAACACACACAGATCATTTCAGGGCACACATGTAGCAGTATCAGGAGCACTCTCTCACTGGTGAAGTACAGATTTGGTGTTCATCTCACACTGGACATCTCACAAATAGCCAAGCAAACAGAAATGACCTGAACGTCTCAACATGACGTCACCACAATCCCAGTGGTCAGAGATCAAAAGTTGTACATCATGACAAACTCCAGAGTATACTTGGGCAAACACTCTGAATGCTCTTCATGCAGAAAAGTGCAAAGACCTTGTGCGCCAGTTCATCTGGAGTGGAGGTGTGTGTTGAGTTCCTCTCCATTCACACTCTGGCGTGTCACTTGCCACTTGCGACTCCGAGGAGCTGCTCGGAGCGGAATCCAAGTCTCCCTACAGTTCACAGCAGAAGCCCTCACCCTCACATCAAAAAGTGTGCAAATGTCTCCGATTAGGAAGCGTCTTGAATTGTGAGAAGAAACTAAATTAAATAGATAAATAACTTCCCCCACTGTGGATAGAAAGCACTGGGAGAGGAAAAGAAAGAGAGATAGAAGAGGGATAAGGAATAAGTGTCTAAGACATAACGTAGTGGGAAATAAGAAGAACAAGAGAAAGGAAAAAACGTAATATGATGGTAAGGAGTAACAGAATCAAAATCAAGGTCTCAAAGATCTCTCTGCTTCAGTGTTCTGGTGTGATTATCATCTAGCAACAATGAGAAGAATGTCCCACTGTTTTATTATTAGATATTGGGCCGGGACCTTGTAATTGTTAAGGACAAATAGTTACAATAACAGAAATACTTGCAGAGTGAGAGAGCTGCACATAAGAAAGGGAATTTTATACTGAAATGTAAGAAAGAAAACCATTTCCTTCAAAGGACGAATCCAATATATGCCAAAAAAATATCTATATTAACCAACCCTTCATTTCTGATTTCGCTCAAGCTGAAGTGACAATGCTACCTGCTGCAACATCACGCCTCACTAATTCTACTTTTGTTGTTATGGTCCACTTGCTGTCTTAGAGAAAATTGTCACTTCAAATTAAGAAAGTTATTCTTAGACTTCACCTCCATCTGCGGGGCACGGGAGCTCGCTGGATGGTTTGTTAGGGATGAAACTTACGTAAAGCACATGTCATGGCCTTCATAGACACTAACTACGTTGACCATATTTGGGAGATTTTGAAACAACCATCATTGAAGCATCAAATAAGAGAATATATTTTGCAATGAATGATATATATGCACGGCGGCACGGTGGTGTAGTGGTTAGCACTGTCGCCAAAACCACCAGGGTCTGGGTTCGATTCCATAGGAACTTCTAAAATTCAAGTTTGTCAAGGTACACTGAAACTGTTCTTGTTTCTCATCTTGTCCTAACACTTTACTAAGACATTTCAAGTTGGTATTTCCTTTTATTTTATTCACCCAGAAAACAGCAGTTCTCCATCGTAATACCAGGGATTTTCCACCACAGGAGGTAGAGTATATCAAACAATTGTGTACTCAGGGATGTCATAGCATGTGAGCTGGATGAAGTCCACTAACCCGGCTAGTCCAAAGACAAAGTGAATAAATCCACACTTTGTTTTGTCTTATGTTTTAGTTCAGTATACCCTAAAAGCTCATCTGTGTGCCTACAAATAACGTTTTTTTTTTTCAGAAATGCATTTTTAATGCATATTGTACGCTTTTTGAACCCTGATTTCACCAACATGAATAAGCCTTTATTACAGTTCTTTATCAACTCATTAGTATTTTCAGTTTTCTTTTATTTGATTTCACTGATGTCTGTAGTTTTGAAGACAAATTTTAATTATGAACCAAGTAAACATGCTTATTTTGCCAGACAGACAGACAGACATGCATTTTGGTGTACTGAGTTAAAGGTTTCGGGGAAAAAAAAAAACATTTATTTTTCATTGGCTGTAAAAAAGATTTAAGGTCATGCTCTATTAGCTAGTGCACCAGCTATCTATGCGATTTGCTTATGGAATGTTGAGGCCAAGCTGCATTACATTACATCGGGTACTTTGTAAATGGCTCACAACTGACCCATTGCAGGGTGCTCATTTGAATAACCATGCCTTTTCTACTCATCCTTTTTTCTTCTCATCCTGTCTTTTAAAGGATGGGTGGGTCTCCTTTAAGACCTGACGTTTGGGCCCCCGACCCCCCTACCCTCTTCCAGCTGAGTGCCAAGGCTGCACAGATGCAAACTCCCCCCTGACCGCGCGCTTGCCAAGACGCGCTTCCGAGCCCTCACCAGCTGGGAGCCCGTTGATGAGGCCAACACATCCATTTCCGTGGTAACCATCCCCCCATCTCTCTCACACACACACACACACACTAACACACACACACACACATATATACACACACAACATCCAATCTAACCCCCACACCCCTCATCACACATTTGCCAGCCACATTATCACACTACAGGGGGAGCACAGCAGCTAAACACTGCCAGTCACAGCACACAGGTGAGCTCTACACATAATTCTACATGACTAGGGTGGAGTTAACGCTGCATAGGTGAAATTTAGGCAGAATTTACCCAATGTTAACAACTTTGCATGAATATTCTTTCGACAGCGCTTCATTGCTACTCCAGCTGCAATCTAATCTCAAAATGCATGACATTTTAACTTCGCCCTTCTAATTTATTTAACCTTTATTTATCCGTCTGAATGTCAGCTTGAACGTAAAAAAGCAAAACCACAGGCAATCTTTACCGCACACTTTTTTTTTTTTTTTTTTGCAACCAAGGGATTCAGCACTGTCAACGGTTTCACCTCAAACAGTTGGTCTGAGTTCATGCCAAAAGTTTCTTTGGCCAAAAGCCTGAGGCTGCATCAAATTAATCATCAATTTTACCACATTGCGCATTCACCGACTTAACATCAACATCCCATCAAAAACGCTTGACTGGCATGTGCTGAGCCTGCCGTGGGTTACAAACAAACATGATCTCGTACCCACAGATGTACACACACACAAACACAGACCGGTGCGTGTTACACAGGGCTCACCACTTCTGACTTGTCCGGCCCCTGGATAACCCAGTAGTGGAGAGAAGAACGGTCTGGGAATAATGCATCTTTGTTTGTGGGAAAGTGAGTGATAACGAAGGAGACACAAGACAGCATTTATCAAGAAGGGCTGGTAAATATATAATCTCCACAAACACTCAAGGTCGGGAACAACGCACCTGGCGGACGTGGGATGTTTCAGTGACTTTCAGGCAGACTTGTGGTTCCTGTTTTCTTAAATAAAAAGATAGTAACACATACAAGCCATAAGTGAATGTTAGGCAACAATCTTGAAGCTGTTTTATGTGACACGTCCTCTAAGCAGGCTGGAGAAGTCCGGGAGCCGGAGCACTAACGCTGTGCCAAAAACAACAAACAAGCAAGCAGATGTGCGCAAAGCAAGGCTGATCACCCAAGGAATCAAAGATAATGTTAGTCAAAACCAGCAGAGTTAAAGTTCAGGAACCATGCCTAGTGAGGGTTCAGTCTGTCACGTGTTCAGATATCCCAATCAGAATATATACAGATTACAAAACACTAGGAGAAGGCAATAAGGATGAGTCTAAACTATTGATCGACTACTAACTAACTAGTTGACTGGTGACCGAGATGCTGAGATGTTTTTTTTTTTTTTTTTTTTTTCAGCAAAAGATTAATTCCATTCCTCAATATGTTAATATAATACCATAACATCATAGAGGAAAGTTTTTAAGGATGAATTGTTCAAGTTTTCTAAAAGGTTTTGTAACTTTTTTGTAAACTTTAAGTGTCCCTTCAAGATGCAGATTTGATACATTTCCATAAAAAAAAGAAAAGAAAAAGGGTCATCTTCTGTAATAGCTTCAAAATCGTTAAATTATGTGGTGAGCACAGTTACAAGTCACAGGTCCAGGGTTTTTGGTTGATTCCAAGCTCAGGCTGTCTATAATGTGTGTGTCCATAATGTCATGGAATGACCTGGGATTACCACCTAGCGTTCCTAAGACAGGATACAGCGCTTACTGAATATGAATGAATGAATAGATAATGAAAAAAAGCATACTTGTTTGAAACTAAAAAAGGACATCAAGTTAAATTATTAATGTACGTTACATTCCACCACTATTCAAACTGGTGTTTTATTATGTAAGATAATTTAGGCCCCTAAGTACAGTAAGTTCTGTTGTTGTTTAAATTTTTTTATGATTATGGCTTACAGCTCATGAAAATAAAAAATCCAGTATTGCAAAATATTATAATATTTTATTGAGAATTTGAGTAAATTACTAGTTCAGTACACACACAGGAAAGCCTGCTGACTCGATAGTTTTCCAGTAGAAAAAAAATGGAAAACTGTCGATCATCGTTCATCGAAAACTGTCGATCATTGGCACCCTTCACATGGAATGTAAGCCACAGAAGGTGCTGTATTGAAGCATACAGTATTTATGGAAAGTAGACTGGAAAGGAAAAGTGTGATAGGAAAAAGTGCACAAGCAACAGGAACGATCGCAGCCTTAAGTGGATTGTTCAGCAAAGCCTATTCAACACCTTGAAAAAGCTTCACAGGGAGTGGAGTGAGGCTGGAGTCAGTGCATCAAGAGCCACCACACAGATGTCTTCAGGAAATGTGCTACAACTGTTGCATTCCTGGTATCAAGCCCCTCCTGAAACAGAGACGATGTAAGAAGCATCTTACTTGGGCTAAGGAGAAAAAGAACAGGACCATGGTCAGTCGTCTGATTTTGCATTTCATTTTGAAATTAGGGTCCCAGAGTCTGTAAGAAGAGTTTTCATTGTCTGTGATGATTTGGGGTCCTATGCCATCTGCTAGTGTTGGTCCACTTTTATCAAGTCAATTTCAGCCATCTACCAGGAGATTTTAGAGCACTTGATGCTTCCATATGCTGGAGATGCAAAATTTAATTTTCCAGCAGGACGTAACACCTGCCCACACTCCCAAAATTACAATTAATTGGTTTGCTAACCATGATAATCTACTGTATATATCTATACATAATCTATAGAGTATTGTCAAAAAGATTTTTTGCGTATTGATACAGTAATTTGTGCTAAAAGAGTGATGAACAAGGACTGACTGCATAAGTAAAGATAATTTTAAAGAGTTTCTGTGTTTTAAAATGTTTTTTGATTGACCTTATGACATATTCTAATATTTTGTAATCATTGAAAAGAAAACGAAAAAGGCTTTTAACATTTGTAATGAATCTATAATGTATAAGAGTTGTACTTTATAAATTAAACTACAAAAGAAAGAAACTTTTTTGTGATATTTCAATATTTAAAGATGCACTGTTTTTGAACTAACCCCACTGCCACTGAAATGCCCATCCTTCAACGTGACCAATAACTTCTCAAAGCAATTCATAATAAGTTTGGTAATGTCCCATACTGTATATCCAGCTTGAGCTTTGGTTGTGTAATGTGATGAAGAATTGCATTTTTGTTGTTGTTGTTGTTGTTTCAGGACTCTCTGAGGATGATCTAATGCGACATACAAAGATGCGGAATATCATCTAGAAAACATGCTGTGGATAAATGTTTAAGAGCCATCTTTGAAATTTGTTAGGATATAAGCCTTTTTTTCCCTTAAAAATATTAGGTGCCTTTTGGTCTAGACAGGAATATCGAATATACTATACAGTTGAGTGATTATTAGATATCTGTAAAACTCGTCCATTTTGAAAAGAGGTAGATGTCCACTTCAGTGCATGGTGAATGAAGAAATCCAGGCAGAGACAGATATCTAAACCTCACAAATGTTCAGTTAAAGCTCACTCAAAAGCTTATGGGCTAATGTGAACATCAATTACAACAACTTGTGCAGTCAGGGCAGTGCGCCAGCGTATCGAAAGACAATCCGACTAAACCGGGCACCCATACTACTTTCCACTTATGCTACGTACAGTATAAGGATTTTTTCTTTTTGTGAGGCAAACACACATTATGATATCTAGCCTTTTTCATTCCATTACTGTAAGAGGAAAAGGCCTCTTAAACGTTTTATACATTTCCTAAGGCATAGCCCCTGGGGCTCCCATCTTTCTATCAGTCCATGATCAAAACGCCCTCCTCTCTCCCACAGCAATACTCTAGTGTTAATATCTAATGCTTTAGAATCACATTTCCCATCTCACTTTACGTCTAGAACCCTAAAAAGCTGCAGTACCTTTTAAGCTGCAACTTTAAGAGAAATAAAAAGGGAAGAGGGAGAAATATTGCCTCGGAGTGCCGAGTTTGCAGCTCCTTCGCTCAGGGAGAGGATAAGAGATCCTTAACGCCCCAGTGTTTGCCCATGTGAGAACGAGGAAAGTGATAGACACAGTCAGGAGACACAAAGGGGAAGTGTGCAGAAAGAAAAAGAGCAGCTAACTCTCACTTTCAACCATTTCCATAAGCAGTTAACCTCCATCCCTTTAGGAACATCTGTCTGTCTGTTGTTAGAGTGGAAGGAAAGAAAGGAAGAGGCAAAAAATGTAAAAAAAATAAAAGAGAGGACACCCACGTGTCATGACACCCTGATCAGTCTCTGATCAGGAGTAAAAAGCTGTCGCTACAGGCCCGGCACCTCAGCTCTCATCTCCCATTACTAGCAGGACAAAAGCAAGCCTGAACTCCCCTCGGCCTTGACCAATTACCGCCCCCCAGGGAAACACTCGCTTCCATCACGGCTCTTTTCATCTCTTTCTCTGTACCGCGGCAACACAGCATCCGAGCGTGCCTTCCACTGCTCCTGCTGCCGTAACTACTGCACCCGCTAACGGAACTGCCACATTTACTCCTGACAGTTATGATAATGTCACTTGGATTCGACACAGATCTCGCAATTTGTGTGTGTTACTATTTAAAAAGTTTGAGCACCAGACTGCTTAGTCTTTAAACACCTTTTCAAATACATAGACAAAAGGTCGTGAGCGTGCACCTTATCACGTTTTTTTACACCACAGTTTGGAAACACATTAATCATACAATTAAGGCCAGGCTTTACAATAGTAAGTGAATGAAACAGATTTTACTTCATTCTTCTTGTCTGAGTTTGGTACATGTCTCTATGTAATGTACACAAACTTTGCTGTTTGCAAACAATACTTAATTTTACCTAACAACCAATTTACTAAATGCTTTGTATTTTTAATAATGGTTTTGGAAAATGTAGTAAATATTTTTAAAAATCCTATTATTGCTAACATTTGTGATCTGAGGAACAAAAATGAAGTGTAAACTTGCAAAAGCTGTCTAGTTTAATAAAACTGCATCCCTATCTCTATCTCCAACTAGGGATTGTGGAGGCCAATGGTGACCATTGTGTTTATTCCTATTTTTCTATGACCGTGGTACTATTGGCAATTTGGAAACGGCAATTACCCTAACCTGCATGTCTTTGGACTGTGGGAGGAAATTGGAGAACCTGGAGGAAACCCAACAAGCACAGGGAGAACATGCAAACTCTATGCACACAGACAGGGTGATGGTAATGTTGTGGCTGATCAATATATATGTACCAAAATTAAATATAGTTGTATTTCTTTAAATAGGTTGTTTATCTGGATTACTCAAGTTTTTGTTTAGTTATGTGTCATACTGAACCACGTATGTGATGCTCCTGACCTGCCACATTATGACTGAAACAGAGCATGTGATATAAAAGGTAGCAGACGTAAAAGTTTATAAAAGTTTAATAGCATTAAAAAGGTGTCAATAAAAAGGAATTTCGACAACAGAACAGACCTGAGTGAACGAATCAGACATTGTTTTCTCTCCGATGTGATGAGTCTGGTGAATAAACTGATGAGGTTCATGAGTGACTCACATTAGGTGAAGAGACGGAGACTAATGTAGATGATGCTAATAATGAAAAATAAAAGGAAACCCTATACCTTTTGAAAACTTGTAATTCTTTCAATTATTATTTTTGTTCCTAAGCAGATTTAAAGCATTTTTCAGCAAAATTTTAATAAAAATGCTAATTTCTTCCTTTTCACATCTGGGAAAGTTTTTTTTTTTAAATGCTTGAACTTCTTTTTTTTTTTTACAACTAAACTAGACAATGTCACAAATTAATAAAGTAAAAAGTTGTGAAGGGTTTTCCCAGTCAGATTTCACTACTGGATTAAATGGGTTACCCATTCACTACATCATTCATAAGAGAAAAAAAAAAAAACGCCCTCGAACACTTTTGAAATTTTTGCTTACTGAGTCAGACTAAAAATAAAACAGATACCAGCTGAGCAGTTCTCAGTGATGAATCACTTAAAATCTCACAGATATTCTGTACAAAGCCTTTACTGTACTGTGATTTATACAGTCTCTATAGGAAGATTGTTCATGGGCCAGGTTGGTCTAAGATCAGTGTTTGTTCCTACTGTGGAGATCTCTGTGGCGATCCAGCTTCAGTCACCGAATCTCTTCATGAAGGAGCTCTTGAAATTCATCACTGGGCCATGCATTTTGAAATGAGAGCTGACAGCGTGGGTGACCATGTGGCGCTTTTTCTCGCAGGAAAAAAAAAAATCACATTTGAAGCGAAATCTGTCTGTGGTGTCTTGAGGACTTTTTTGAAAAATGAAGAAAAAAAAAAGAAGAGAGCGAGAAAAAGAGAAAGAGATAAGCCCTACAAGGCTTTTCCGCCTAAAGGCTCCACTTAAAGCAAATTATCATTTACCTTTCGAGGTCTGCCAGATCAGCACCAGAGGGGGCCGAGTATAAACCCACACCCGAACATGGTTAAGTGTGAGTCCAAAGGAGTGTGTGTGTGTGTGTGTGTGTGTGTGTGTGTGTGTGTGTGTGTGTGTGTGTGTGTGTGTGTGAGAGAGTGAGAGGAGAGGGATGACATCAAAGCTTCCATCAGGCCAGGGTTTGCCATGTGTCCAGAATCATTTGACATGAGCAGATGCATCATTAAAACCCTGCCACACACGCTGGCTCAGACACAAGCCACCACAGCCGCTCTCGCTCGCCCCGTTATTAGCTGTCCTCTTTATTCCCCTTTTCCAAAAAAAAAGTCGTCACACATCCTAGAAATCCAGTGAAATCCATCCACTCTCAAGCTTGGCCTTTTCTGAAACCATTGGACTTAGCTTACTTATACGTTAGTCTGCTTAGAACCATGCTGGCTGGCGTGCATAACCTGTTAATCACCTCTCGCTAAACAAGTTTCCTCTTTTTTATTTTTTTTCCCTTCTCTCCATCCCAAGCCTTTCTCATTAACTCAGTGTGGCCTTCTTCTGAAGTACGGCCAATGACTCATGGATGGACAGACCTCACCTTCTTCTGAGAGAAGACCAGATGGTGTGGGAACAGCTGCTTTCTTCTTCCTCCTCCTCCTCCTCTTCTTCTTCTTTTCTTCTTCCCTCCTTCGAAATCTTTTACTTTTCCACTATCTCCTCCTCCTCCTGGACGCACAGGTTTTCAACCTGCAACTCACAGCTTTACACAAACACACACATACACAAACACACACAAACACACACACACACACACACACACACATAAGTGACATCTGCAAGAGTTGCTGTATCCAGACAGGCTTCGGTCACCACCTTTCTCTTCCTCAGAGGAAGAGGATGTTGTGTCTTTGTGTTCATGTCTGCACCATAAAACGATCGGGACAAAAAAACAACCGCGACATTTCCAGGTGAAAGGACATGGTGAAAATGTTCATTGTAGGGAAAGAAGTCGTGCATGAACGTTATTTAACAATTTGCTTAAAAACCTATCTTCGGAAGTACATCTGAACAATGCTAGAGGAAGGGCTGGGGGGTAAATACTGCTGGGAGGACTGGAGCTGGCATGGACATCAAAGCATCATTGTCTTTAAATTTAAATTGTCCGCACTCTAAACACAACACACAGGATTTCAGAATATCCGAGGTGATGTCGGCAGATATTTTTGGCTGATATTTCATTCTTTTGTTTGAGCTCCACAAAACCGTCCTGTGTGTTTTCGTAGAATCAACCACGCTGTCTTTTTTTTTTCTAACTGGCATTCGAGTTTAGTTTTTTCAGAAGCCCTCACGCATTGCATGTGAAAACTTGATGTTGGAGAAATTTCTACCTTTCTACATTTCTAGCTACCTAAACAGTGTGATAGTTCAGCATGGATCTACTGTAAATAAATCTCAAAGGGCCTTGTGAGGGAAGTCTTCAACATGAAATCTGCAGCAAAAAAAAAAAAAAGTCGTACTTGACCCGTCTTTTTTTTTTTTTTTTTTTCCTCAGTCATCGTTCAGCTTCTAAAAGGCAGCAGTTCAAGTTTACCACACAGAAACACCGTGCTTAACATGAATGACGAGGCCCGGGCCGGCACCGCTCAATCGCACTCGTAATAAAGCGCAGATTTATGAAAAATATTTCCCTGGTTTTCACCTCCGTCGGTGCCTTGGCTTCAAATTAATTATTGATTAATCACTTTCCTTTTAAGCAAAAATGCAGACTAGCAATATTAAAGCAAAGCGAAAAAAAAAAAAAAAAAAGATTATAGCCCCAATTCAGGTTTGTCCCAATCATTCATTCCTATTGTATTGACAACTTCGGACTTCCTAATCACTGAGCCTGAGAAATAAAAACCGTCAGCGTTTTCCTTTGGTCACATTAAAGCTGATATATATCATTTGTTACATGCGAATCGAGAAAATTAACAGCTTGGTAATGGTTGAAATATACAGTGTGTATTATATATATGTGTGTGTGTGTGTGTGACTCTCTCTCTCTCTCTCTCTCTCTGTGTGTCCGGCCATAGCGAGCCCCAGAGTTCAACAGTGAGCCACATGTAGATACACACTGGGCCGCAGGGGAGGGGACCCCAGTGCTTCTCCAGTGTGGTCAGCCGGCCTGGAAAGGTCAAGGCAAAGTTTAAAGCGTGTGCGCAGAGCCTTAAGATATTCACGGTCAGCTTTTTAGCACATAAGGCCACTCCAAACATAATGAGATGGAAGTGGTAAATATTTGCTGATGGCTTGTAAAATTCCCATGCGCCACAGCTTATTTTGAATACAAAGGATGCTTGGGAGGCTGATGGAGGGGGCACCTGATAACTAATTAGAACATTTGCACAAATAATTAGAATGAACGCTCATGACTGATATTACACAGGGAGGCGTGGGGCACATGGCAATGAGGGAGGAGAGCGGTTAAGGCCAAGAGAGAGAAGCAGCAGTCCATCTGCCACCGCCATTTTGAGTCAAACAGCCCTGAGTGTGAGGGGTGAAGGCATGACACATTGAGGGCTCATGTGTTTCTGACAGGAAACTTGAAAAGAACTGTGATCTTTAAATTTGCTGTAATTTTTCTCGGAGTCGCGGAAGGAAAGCGCTTAGGGAAAGTCGCATGTTTGTGAGGAAAAAGACGCTGATGTCTGTCTGTTTTCACTGCATCCCGGAAAAACAGCAGAAAAGTACACGCTGATTAAAGGACACCACTGAGATCTGAGCCACAATAATAATAATAATAATAATAAATAAAATAAAAAAACCTAAAACCTCTTCATGCACCATGTTTATTCTTTTTATTTCTGAACACGATGTATACTTTCCTCGAAATTTGCGTGTGGAATGTGTGTAAGGTCGGCGCTCATCTTCGGTTAAGGCTGATTTATGCTTTTGCGTCAAGACTTCACAGAGTCTACGCCATGGGCTATGCACGTCTCCTACAGCGATGTGAGCATTTGTACTTGCACTGGAAAAAAAATCTTAGCATCTTAGCAAGTGAAATATTGTTTAATTTTGCCAAACTATCTATAATTTCTTTACATTTCTTTCTATATATAATTTGTAGGCTAATGTTACTAAAATTGCAAGTAAAAAAATGATGTCTTGTTCTATTTGTAGATAATTTTGCTTTGTTAAGCAAATAAATTCCTCAAAACTAGCAAAGCTATCTGCCAAAAAACAAGACATTTTTGCATGTAATTCTAATAACATTTGACTGAAAATAAGCTTAATATTTAGTCTTTTTGTGAACTTATTTTAGGAAATTAAAATAATTAATTGGCTTCTGTGTCACTTACACCACCACACCACTAGTTGGCGGTGGGTGCCACTGTCTGGTCTACCACTGTGCTGAGTCTTGTCACCATTCTCTAGTGAATTTTTGTAGTGTTAAAAAAATGAGAGTAGGAGGATCTTTTTGGAGTACTAGAAGTTGAACAACAGTTTTACTGAAATTAATACAACGCAGAAACGTAAAAAAATACATTAGATTTCAAAAGTTTTCTCAATTCAAAAATGGACGCAAAGAAGAATTCAGAAGGACGATTTTGCAGTTGTTGCAGTCTGCATCCCCGCAACGAGTGGTTAAGTTTCTGGGGAGGAGGTCCATGTCAGGGTATGTCGTGGACAGAAGCATGAATCCGGCTTTACTCCAATTCCCGCAACTGTACGAACAAGTGTATGCACAGTGTGACACATGTACACGTTCAGGTCTTTCAACGTCACTCCGAACACACACATTGTGCTGAGCAAATAGATATTCAGCCTCATTATCCTGTCCTTTAAATTAACAGAGAGGCTGGTTGTGTGGTTTGTGATGCCTACACATCATTTCACACCCACACAAACCTAAACTCACACACACACACACATTTGTTGCCAATTAACCTAATCTGCACGTCTTTAGGAAACAGGATTATGAGGAGGAAACCCACACAAACCCATGCAAACTACACACACAGACTCAAGGTGGGAATCAAACCCTCGACCCCAGTGATGCGAGGCCACAGTGATGCAACACTATACCTAATTGCAATCCTTACCGTTAAAATAAAACCATTTGGCTCTTTTGGTTTGACTGTTTATTAAAGTTAGCTTCCTTATACAGTGGGTACGGAAAGTATTCAGACCCTCTTAAATTTTTCACTCTGTTATATTGCAGCCATTTGCTAAAATCATTTAAGTTCATTTTTTCCCTCATTAATGAACACACAGCACCCCATATTGACAAAAAAACACAGAATTGTTGATATTTTTGCAGATTTATTAAAAAAAGAAAAACTTAAATATCACATGGTCCTAAGTATTCAGACCCTTTGCTCAGTATTTAGTAGAAGCTCCCTTTTGATCTAATACAGCCATAAGTCTTTTTGGGAAAGATGCAACAAGTTTTTCACACCTGGATTTGGGGATCCTCTGCCATTCCTCCTTGCAAATCCTCTCCAGTTCTGTCAGGTTGGATGGTAAACGTTGGTGGACAGCCATTTTTAGGTCTCTCCAGAGATGCTCAAT
>JAQMYJ010000023.1:8751095-8766095 GCA_030014305.1 Clarias laeviceps | reverse complement strand
AGAAAGGCTTCAGTGTGTCGGTAAAGAACGAGGGTCCTCTCAGGCTTGTTCTAATACTAGTAGACAGTGATGACATTTATTTACAATCGGCTTCGTCTAGAGTTTTACATTTTTGCTGGAAGAAATCTGAGGTGAGGATAAGAACGGGATGAAGCATGTAGGTTATATACTTGTAGTATATAACGAATTTGGCACCTGGTATAAGCACTTCTAATTAATTTTATAATTAACTATGGTGGCATCAATAAAATATTAAGTATTTGTTTATATTAATACTTCCAAAAAGTTCCTTATACTTTTGCTTCTACTAGGATTTTTGGTAGCACATCTTCATACTTGATATTATTATTATTATTATTATTATTATTATTATCATCAAATACTGTTTTTTTTTCTTAGCACTACAATCATCACTTTCTGTTTTCGTGGATCGCTCAGATGGTACATTTCTCGAACATTTAAGCACACATGAATCACCACAACCTAACAGATGCCTCAATTAAATTCACCCTAGCTTTCTTCAGCCAGAATACTCATCGCAATGACATCATCCGCACTCTGAATTAGTGAGTATTTACATAAACAGTGAATAAATGAATCGCTGTAAAACGATGAATACAAACGGCAGGGGAGGTATTTGATTAAAATATATGTTTGATCTATGATGTAATACAGTGTACAAAGTGATGGCTAAATATATACTATATACACACAGTACTGTGCAAAAGTCTTAGGCACCATATTGATGTATATGGTGTACCAATTTTGTTATATATGTTTATCATGTCAGGAAAATATATGCATGGCTGTAAAGAAAAAAAATATAGTACAAGACAAACCAGTCTTCAGATGGAAACAAAAATCCTGCCTCAAGCACAGCAAAAGCTGAGGGTCTCACTTGTTGTCAGAGTCGAGGTCAGGAGTGGGTCGATTCTAATGGTGTCGTGTGGCACGCTTGCGATCCCACACTCATTACACCGTTCACAATTACGGCTACCTATTTCCCCGAGAGGGCCGGGCCAACCATTATCACGGCGACTCAAATGAAGTGGATAATTGTGTCTCTCTGCGGCACATCAGGAAACGAGAGAGACAGAGATAGCCAAAGTGAGACTGACAGAGAGATGGACTAAGAAGCATGGGATAATGCATATCAAATCACAGAAACATACACAGAGGGACCAGGTGCAAAAGCAACAATACAGACAAAAGCACGGAGACGCTAAGCAGAGATCCAGAGGATGGAAAAACGTAACTTTAAGATTTCAGTCTGTGCCATTATTCATTCTCAATTGTCAGTTCCGTCCAAAGCTAAGGTTAAATCCGCACACATAATTTACACGTAACATGCGATATTCACGCTCCTGATGCATAAGACGTTGAAAAAAGTTAACCCGAAACAGACAACTGCATTGTCATGTCATATTTATGAGACGCGAAGGCCACTGATTTAAAGCCTCGACTTTGACTCTGCCTGCAATCCTACACGGACTTGTCAAACTACGTGCCATTACTATTCTTTGTCTTAGCGCACTTGTCATGTAAGGCTTGTACGAATGAAATATTAATTCTGCATAATAACTTTCAAAAGGGAATAAAATATGGAATTAATTATTAATCATATGTATATTCAGAGCTTTTCTGATTTTTCTTTTTAGGGAAGCGCGAGATATTCCCAGACAGTTTCTATCCGACGAGAGAGAGAGAGAGAGAGGCCGCAATTTATTCTCTCGGAAAGACAACAAGGTAAAAGTCTAAAAAACATACAGGTGTCAACAGTAGGACAGGGTGTAATACGGATTATACGCTTCATTTGGTGGTTAGTAAGCATGTTCTAGTTTGGTGGAACAAAGAAACATTTGTTGGGGAGGGGGGCGGGGGGGTGGAGGGTGCAGGAGTCAAGGTCATGTCATTAGACATCATAAACTCCCATCAACGGGAGTGAGGAAATAAAGCGCGCTGATGAGAGGAAATGCGATCTGAGACAATAGATATCTCATTTACTGCATTCTGTCCCATTTCGGCACAATTTGCCGTGAGCCAGTTAATATGCAAGTTATCCGTTGGAGAGGGCGCGAGACAGACCATTTCAGTGTCAATTTACAGCAAAAAGAGAGGACGGGAGTACTCTTGGTTCTTCAGAGCTCTTTAGTCTAATTCAATTGTACCTTTCAATACCTTATGATATGCAGGAAGTGGTTGGCTCGCTATATCACATTATGGGGGGGATAAAATAGTAAAACGGATTTTTTAAAGGCTGTAAGTATGCACAGGGAGAAAAGCAGATAAAAAGTGAAGCTTACTTTTGCCGTGTCTGAGGGGTGAGAAGTGGATTTAAGTGCTTTAGGACTTGCGCTTTGCTGTAAATGCGAGATATCCATCATCGAGCTAGTCCAAACAGTAATGGAAGAAGTTACTCCATATTGACCGATCTTGACTCCGCGCTATCACACTATTCATAGCTTTAAAAGCATCTCTGGTCATTTGTTACAGCATTTGGTTCGTACACAATGGTTAGTCATGGAATGGTTCGAAAAGGTCAGCTCAAGCACATGGAAAGTACTGTCGAGCTGAAGAACCTGGAAATGTTACTTGTACAGTACTGTATGTTTTAGGGATAATTGAGGTATATTGAGGTATAAAGAGTCCACAGCTGTGGTGAAAAGTATTAAAACATCATCACGTGGACAAAATTGTTGGTACTGTACCCTTCGGTCAATGAAAGAAAAACTCACAATGGTCACAGAAATAACTTTAATCTGACAAAAGTAATAATAAATAAAAATTCTATGAATGTTAACCAATGAAAGTCAGACATTGCTTTTTAACCATGCTTCAACAGAATTATTAAAAAAAATAAACTCATGGAACAGGCCTAGACAAAAATGATGGTACCCCTAGAAAAGACTGAAAATAATGTGACCAAAGGGACATGTTATTTCAAGGTGTGTCCACTAATTAGCATCACAAGTGTCTACAATCTTGTAATCAGTCAGTGGACCTATATATAGGGCTCCAGGTAGTCACTGTGTTGTTTGGTAACATAGTGTGTACCACACTCAAGGAAAGAGTTGTCTCAGGAAATTCGAAAGAAAATTATAGACAAGCATGTTAAAGGTAAAGGCTATAAGACCATCTCCATGCAGCTAGATGTTCCTGTGATGTTCCTACAGTTGCACATATTATTCAGAAATTTTAGATCCATGGGACTGTAGCCAACCTCCCTGGACGTGGACGCAGAAGGAAAATTGATGAGGAATCAAAGAGACGGATAATCCGAATGGTAACAAAAGAGCCCAGAAAGACTTCTAAAGAGATACAAGGTGAACTTCATGCTCAAGGAACATCAGTGTCAGATCGCACCATCCGGCGTTGTTTGAGCCAAAGTGGACTACATGGGAGACGACCAAAGACGACACCATTGTTGAAAACAAATCATAAAAAAGCCAGACTGGAATATGCCAAACTACATGTTGACAAGCCACAAAGCTTCTGGGAGAATGTCCTATGGACAGATGAGACAAAAATGGAACTTTTTGCCAAGGCACATCAGCTCTATGTTCACAGATGGAAAAATGAAGCATATCAAGAAAAGAACACTGTCCCTACTGTGAAACATGGAGGAGGCTCTGTTATGTTCTGGGGCTGCTTTGCTGCATCTGGCACAGGGTGTCTTGAATCTGTGCAGGGTACAATGAAATCTCAAGACTATCAAGGGATTCTAGAGAGAAGTGTGCTGGCCAGTGTCAAAGCTTGGTCTCAGTCGCAGGTCATGTGTCTTGCAACAGGACACACAGCTAAAAACACCCAAGAATGGCTAAGAGGAAAACACTGGACTATTCTAAAGTGGCCTTCTATGAGCCCGGACCTCAATCCTATTGAGCATCTTTGGAAGGAGCTGAAATATGCCGTCTGGACAAAGCGCCCTTCAAACCGGAAACAACTGGAGCAGTTTGCTCATGAGGAGGGGGCCAAAATACCTGCTGAGAGGTGCAGAAGTCTCATTGACAGTTACAGGAATCGTTTGATTGCAGTGATTGACTCAAAAGGTTGTGCAACAAACTATTAAGTTAGGGCTACCATCATTTTTGTCTAGGCCTGTTCCATGAGTTTTTTTTTTTTTTTTTATAATTCCGTTGAAGCATGGTTGAAAAGCAATGTCTGACTTTCATTGGTTAACATTCATAGAATTTTTATTTATTATTATTTATTATCACTTTTATCAGATTAAAGTTATTTCTGTGACCATTGTAAGTTTTTCTTTCATTGACCGAAGGGTACCAACAATTTTGTCCACGTGTAAAGAGTCTACAGCGGTGGTGAAAAGTATTAAAACAACATATGCCGCGTGTTGTTATTATTATTAAAGTTCTACCTGTGAACCAGACAGGTGAATTAGTTCAAGCCTGAAGAGTTGTGATAATTAACTGAAAAACTTTCTGAAGCTATAGCCTTGGTCAGGCCAATGAGTAAAACCAGTAGAAAACTGTTGGACGATGGTGAAGAAGGCAGGAGCAGTCAAGATGACTTCTGTACAAGATCAGCATATATTGACCAAGTGACGAGCTGGATCCAGCAAGTTTTAAGAAGTAAAAGGACTTCATAATAAATATTGATTGTTATAAAGCAATTTCACTGCATAAATTAACTCTTCAAATGATTATTAATATTGTTATTGATTGTCATTGTTTAACAAAATTAAGGATATCATTAAAACATCAAATCTTACTTTCGTCTCTATACTTGGAGCCATTATATTCTATATTCAGCCACCACTGTATCCTTACATGAATCCTATAAAGCATTGAATCAAACAATGAGTGAAAACTGAAGATTTATTTCCTGACACTCTTCATCTTGTATCTTTGTTGAGATCCACACTATCCCAAAACAGTAGAAGAAAAAAACATTTAGACTTAAAGAGAGAAAGCAGCTTCTTCTTAAATGGAAATTTCCACCCAACTTTAAATAATTCTTAGCTAAGCCGCTGGCAGGCATATGTCAGAGCATTAATATTTACAGCACATCATGCCGTAGTTGAAAGAATACAATTTGAAGATGCATGCATGGATACATTTAAAATGCATGCATAAATAAAGACAGCAGTTATGAAATCGGGTGGCAAGCTCTGCAATGTTGCACCCAGAAACAGAGCAGTAATATAAGACATATTAAAACTAAACTGTAATGCTTTTTATTATTTATTTATTTATTTATTTAATACTATTTGGCTTTTGAGAGAAAAAGAAGAAAAAAAAGGGTCTTATATTAATTAAAATGTCTCAGACAGAGACATAATTTCAGTACAGCATTAAACATCAGTAGTGTTAAAATAAAAACCAAACACCAAGACGAAACGAAGTAATGAACCGTTCCAGATTAAAAGTAAACATTTAGAAGCACTTATACATTATTTGAATATATTGAGCTGTATCCAATTTTGACCATTTGAAGTCTGGAAAAAAAATGGCCCAGAAGTCCTGGTGGCCCTCTCATGCCACGGGTCGTTGGACACGACAAGTCTTTTGAGCAACTGAAAATAGCAACTGTCTCGGCAGCCCAATTATGACCCGAATCTTTTCCATTGTATTTGCTCTCTTCTTTTACCTTGTGAACAATAGGTCAGCTGTGATCGACCAGACCCTGGCGTTCAAAACAGACAGCTCAGCCTCTATTTGAGGATCAATAGCGGCAGCTAACGTCTGATCCGCTTCTGTCCGTATTCAAATAAAACGTGCTGTGGCTGTGGCGCGCATCATCTCCTCAAAGTCATGTATAATTAGGCACGGCCATTTCACCGAGTTCAGAGTGGAGACAGAGGGGGAAATATATGAAACTAATTAACAGGGGCCTCGCCGTGGCTCTTCCGTACAATATGAGAGGCTTGGAACGTGTACATCCGAACGAGACGGGAACGTATAGTGCAATAAAAAGGTACAGGGATGGGCTTGGCAAATTCGAAAAAATTGAATAAGATGAAATGAAACAGTGACAACGAGCATGTTTCCTTGCTCAGTACATCATGATGTTGCTCCAGGCGCTACCTTTGTCTCCATCATGGCACCGAGTTAAACTGTGCATTGTAGCACGACACTCCTGATTTCATGCAATATGGTGGATTATGGAATTGAATTGAATGCTGAGTGTTTTTGTTCACTTTTCTAAATTAGGATTTTCTGTCTCTATAATGACAGCAGAGTCTCTTTTTCTTGCCAAATCAATGGCAGCTATTTATATGAGCAGTAATCCCACACCAGGCACTGAACTGGCAGCGAAGTGATGGTTTAAAGTAATGACTAAAAAACACACACACACAGAAAAAAAAATAAATAAAAAATGAAGCCTACTACAAAAAAAAAAGAATGCAAATTGGTTTCTTCTAATTCTAAACTAAGCTAAGAACACGCTTCATTCTGCGAGGACTTTCCAACACCGAGCTTAATACGTGTAATCAAGAGTAAAAAGTCGTTTGTAGCATTTGTGGACAAATCATCAGGAGTGCCATGGTTTATGATGCAGGATTCAAATGTCCTCCCTGCTTCTCATCAGAACGAGTGAGGCTGACGAGCAGGCGATCAGCCAAGAGATCATTAAGCAAGGGCTGAAGTGGCACTGCCAGTGTGCGGGCGATGCCATGGCAACAAGGGTTCGCCCGGCTTGAGAGACAAGATAAAAAAAAAAGTAAAAAAAACAAAACAATGAAAGGCAGGGTGCAGGGCCGCTCAACGATCGCCGCTGATCGATGGCTCTCACTTGCTCTCCCTCGCTCTCTCTGTTCTTCTTTTTTTTTTTTTAGAGATGGTGGGAGGAAAGAAAGGGCAGCACCGTTTAGGCTTTGTGGCAAGTAGTGCCTGGGGGGTCGTCTTCAAATACAGTGAACAAAGAGAGCAAAAGGAAATCGCTGGGGGAGAAAAGCACTATCAAAACAGTCGGTCAGGCCGCTGTGAAAGGGCGAGCTATTTACTTGCATCTAATTGTTGACCCCCTCAAAAGTTTAGTAAAAAGAATCATTGTCACGCATCTCATGCTGAGTGGTGTACTAACTAGAAAGACCCTGCTGATATAATAAGCATCCACATGGGATGTACCAGGGAAAAAGTTGATCCGGTAATAACTAAAAACTGAGGGACGCCTGAGTATCCTTTACAGTGTGCGCAGAAGACAGTGAGAGTAACTTCCACAGCTGTATGTGTTTTGCTCTTTGGTTTTATGGACAGTTCTGTAAGCAAAGCAATACGTGTAATATCCTGTATCTCACACAAACACACATGCACGCACTAGTAAGTTTACCAACAACATGTGCTAATCAATGCCGTGAAAGCAATCTGTCAGGAAATCTTTAGCATTAATACCCTCTGCCTGAATGGGGATCAGGCCTGTTCACAGGGGTGGGGTTCGGCTGGGTCTTAACAGTCTGTCTTTACTCATCCCTCTGTGTCAATACGGATTATGAGCCCGGCTTTTATCTTTTCAACCGCACAGACCACTTCTTCATTTAAATGGATTGAATAGATGTGTCTTTTTCTTAAACTTATTATTATTATTATTATTATATAATTTAATAAATAAGAATATACTCCTGCGAAGACGCTCAAATCCGATCCCGATTCAAATTCCGCTGCCATGCGCGCGAGTGGGGAGATCTAATCTTTCATTTTTTAATCCAAATTTACCGAAGGCAATATTTTTTAACATTCTCCTTTAAGACCTGAAAAGGATAAACACTACCTATTGTTGATGGCACAGCACCTTTCTTCCCAACTTAAGAACAACAATTTGCTTCAGGATCGACTGCTTGGCAGCTGACAGCACCTGCATGCAAAGTAGCTGGGTTATATTTAGGGGAGCATTTTTAGGGAAATGATTGTGATTTGCAACCCTGCGATGTGCAGCTCAATTACAAAGAAACTGTATTTACTGATATTACAATGGCTGCGAGAGAGAAAAAAAAGAAAAAACAGGCTTCTTTATATCAAGGCCATCAAATATAAAAGAAGGCAGTTAAAAAAAAAACCAAAAAAGAGAAAGAGAGAGACTGTAAAGAAGAGGAGCAATGATGAACAAATAAAAAGCAAATGTTGACATTTCGCATTCAGCGCTTCTTTTTATAGGTCAGAGGCAAGCCTGGCTGACCCCTGTATTGTTTTAAATGCCATTTTGTAAAAAAGAGGATCGCAGGAATTAATTAATGCACGGGTAGCTGCCGCCGTCAAGAGGGCGCACATTAAAATCAATGATTAATAAATTCAAAACACACAACAAACTCAGAGGGGAGATGAAACTAGTATTGTGCTTCGCAGGAAGCAGCCCCAGTGCGGGTCCTCCCACCAGCGAGACGGCCACTCGGATGCCTAATGGAAAGCCGCCTGTGCCAGCTGTGTGCCTGTGAATAAAATCACTTTAATTAAAGGCATCACAATGGGAAGGGAATGAAGCAGAATGGAAAGGAAGCGGCCTGGTGTACTTGACACACACAAGACGATGGAACGACGTCTTCGACGATCCTATCTCAAATAATCCGAATCCCTGAAACACCTTCTTCTTTAATGTGACGCACGTCAAGAACATGTCTCGATGTTCTCCGAAGACACGATAATGCTCTCATGATGTTCTCAAAATCGAACTGTATCCCATCTGTGCCACATCTGAATATTCTTTTAATGATTTTTCACACCTTGGTTTTAAAATATAACGTGATCAAATTATTCCCTGAATGTTTTTTGTTTTTTTTTCCAGTACGAATGTTGAAATATTTCTCAGCTCAAAACTGTGAGCCAGCGGAAAGGCAATTGTTCTAGGCTTCCAAATATTGTGCTGTTTCGCTGGCAGACGAACCAGCAAAAGAAGCGTCCACCCACATACGAGGGAGGAAGGGGCCCTCATAATCTGATACACAACAAAGATGAGCCCTGATTACATTCACCCCCTTCTCCTGTTTTAAACAGACTGGGAGCAGTGCCCAGAGCCAGCTGGGGGAAACACAGCTTCACTCATACTCTCGCATAAACAGCTTCGTCTGTAGATCACCTCATCACTCACAAGGGGGCAGCAATCCAACAGACACGCGCGCGCGCACACACAATAAAGAGTCACAATCAGACTGACTTATAGGATTGTTTAGTCTTTAGTTTGTGCGCAAAATGAGAAATGGTTGGGTCTGGTTTATCAAAAAAATTCAAAACAATAAAATCTTACGACTGTACAGTCTGGCTCATATTCATTTCCATCTTATCCATAACTAGAGTGTTGTGACATTTTGCTTGATGAAACACAACAGTATTAGGTTAGGGGTAGATTTTATTAACCGCAGTGTTCGTGTCTACTTGTAATAACACCTAAATCCAGTTTAGATGCAAATAGTATCTTCTCCATTATAAAACTCTCACTTCTAGGAACAAGTATGTTTTCTGGGAGTTGGTTTTCTGCAAGTCTGGATGTTTGTATAACATTATTATTATTATTATTATTATTATTATTATATTGTTTGCAATTTTAGCTATTTATTTGCCAGTGTTTAACATTAGATAACATTATTACAAGGGGGGGATACAAGGGGTGTTCAAGTCAAACCGGGACTTGTGATGAAATTTCTCATGAATGAAAACATACATAGATGGACATTTACTGAAGACTTCAAGCACAGTACGGTGATGAGACTCTGAGCAACTGAATGGGCCAAAAGTTTTAAAGAAGAGCATGAATGACGATCCCGGTCGAGGGAGCCCACTGCAGTCGTTCTCGAGAACGTTCAGTAAAGAGGAACGCCTGATCCTTGAAAATTGACCGACAACTTGTTGCAAAAGAGACACATTTGTCCGTGTGAACTGTACACACAATCATTCACAAACATCACGTCCACATTCGTCTGGGAGTTATTGCCACCCTCTTGCTTCAAGCCATTTCCACATGTTTGGACAATTTAAGGAGTTCCAGGGAGGCCAACGTTTCAGACATGACGCAGACAGTCCAATAATGGCTTCGACTAAGAAAACTCTGTACCTTGATGCTAACCAAGCCCTAGTGAAACACTGGGATGAGCGCATTAGTGTAGCAGAGGATTATATGGAAAAATAAAGGTAGATTTTACTCTCATAACTGTGTTCAGTTATTCTGCACAATAAAACGTCTTGGTTTGATACATCTGCAAGTAAAGCTAAAATCTTGTGATTTATGTGAATATAAAGTTGCTTTATCCTATTTTTCACATAGGAGGACATCACATTTTCTTCCAGCTACATTGTGTATATAGATATCTCAATGTAAGAGCTTCACAAGTTATATGTTTTAACACACCGATGAAGTCCAGATGCTAATAAAGAGAAACAGTGAGGAACAATTACAAGGTACACAACAACAACAACAACAACAACAGTGTCAGGAGGACAAACTAACATTATTATACTGTAGGACAATTTTAATTTGGAGATGCTTGCTAGGTAACTAAAAGAAGCTTTCCAAGACAAGAGGCAACATCTGCCTGCAAAATCACAGAGGTGTCTGTCTAGACAGAAGTACAATTACAATTCTATATCAGTCAAAAAAAGAAAAAAGGAAGGAATTCTGGGCAGTATTTTTTTTTTCAAGAGAGGAAGGAAAGACAGACATGGATGATTTGGACGGAAATAAAATTACAGAGTAGCACCTGCAAATAAATCAATCCCCACCAGGACCCTATATAAATCTAATTCTGCCTGAATAAGTCTTAAGCTTCCAGACTTCATTTAAATGGTCGATAGACCTCCTTCTTGCCACCCTCCTGTAGTCCTTTTCTCATACAGTACTGTAGATGGTTTAAGGTGAAAAAAAAAAATCTACAATTAAAAACCACCGAAATAGCTTCCTAACCATCTCCGGGACTAATTTAAAAATTTTCTAACAGAAGGCATGGTAGATGTAGGTTCAGCATTGCCATGTTTTAATGAAACTGTTATTTTTAGAAAGATTCTGCCATTGCAGCTCTGAGTACTGGTTTGCCAATTGCAGCAATTCCTGCCCAGATAGCTAATGAGTGATGATGTAGTGCCGGCCCACGCTTAGCATTTTCATCTGGCCCACATACCGCACTGAACTCGTCCCAGTCAGCCACAACTCTCAGGTCCATTTCTCAGGTATGATATGGACCACAATTTCAGCTTAATGGACCACGTACGAGCATTAGATAGCCAGTTATTAATTGGCTGCATTCGGGTCATTCACCATCCAGATTATTTGAAGAACAAGATACATTACTTGTAGCCCTGTAGCCTCCAAAGTAGCCAGACAACATTAATATACACACACAGTATGACGTCTCCATACACACACACACACTCACACACGAAATGAACACTTTTTACCAATTAGACATATTTTCCTACTACATACATTTTTCACACAGCATTTGACAAAATAGGAATCCAATAAAATCTTTCTCATGGCTGGATTTTAAGAACACACTTGAAGCACAGTTACATAAACTGTAGATGTGTTAACACGAGTTCATCATGAGTGGGAGTGATGAGTCTGTGTATGTAAAGCATGCTTTGTAAATAACGTTACATTTTGCTTGTAAGTGTTAATTTCTCCTATGTACGGAGACTTTTGGGACACCCTGTACCATAAATTTGATTAAAATAGTGTCTCGGTTGCAGAGTTGTCATGGATGAATTATTGGCTCTCGTGCACATCGTACAAAAAAACTTTGACGTTTCGATTTAAATAAGTAAACACGTAAGAGCCCTGGATTGGATAATTATGACAGTGATTAATATGATTCAGCAGAAGCTGTCACAAATAAATACAGGTATATCACTCGAACTCACTCATCGTCTATATTGCTTTATCCTGTCTGGAGCCTATCCCAGGACACACGGCGGGGTACATCACAGGGCCCACACACACTCTTCGGACAATTTGGGAACACCAATTAGCCTAGTCTGCAGGTCTTTGTACTGTGGGAGGAAACCAGAGAACCCGGAGGAAACCCACCAAGCACGGGGAGAAAATGCTAACTCAGAGAACACAGAGACGGGAATAGAACCCGGACCACGGAGGTGCAAGTGCTAACCACTACACCACCGTGCTGCCATATGGGTATATAATGTACTAAAATCATTTATATTTGTACATGTGCTTTATTCTATGTAATGAGATAAACATTTCACTTAGTCAACTCTGCTTACATATAGTCTAAAATTATATTGATGTAAATATTTTACTACACAGATGTCCATATTCTATATCCAGATTGTATAGTGTACATTTTATACTGTTAGTATTCTATTTTTTTCTATATTATTTTACTTTATTCTGTTGTTTCTTAATTTTTAACTTTGTACTGTCCACTTTCTGCCGTGGCAAAACAAATTTCCCACTTGTGGGACTAATAAAGGTTTATCTTATCTTATCTTATCTTAAACATATCAATTTTACCATTAATCACTCACTCATCGTCTATACCGCTTGATCCTGTGTACAAGGTCACAAGGACGTAGGGCATGAGGCGGGGTACAACCTGGACTAAGATAGCTGGAATCACTAAAATCATAAATGACCAAGATCTAAGTAACTAAGATTACTCAGATACTTGGTGAAGGTGCATTGTGAAAAAAAAAATCAACAGTAGAACTCTCGGCTATGTTTAATAGTGAATGAATGAGCATTATTACTTGCAAGGCAGGTTTCAAGAAAACCGAAAAAAAAAAAAAAAAACACTTGTTAGTGGGATTAAATAAGAAAAGACATCTTTCAGTTTTCTAGGAATCATAAAGTTTGTACTTTGAAGCTATTGAAAATGGTCATGTTATCTGATTTTAGATTCCAGCACGATTGGTGCGTCAGGGGAAAAAGGGAAGAGCATGAAGAGAATTACCCATCATGCATAGTGCTCACTGCACCAGCCTCTGGAGGCAGTGTTAAGATCGTTCCAGTTGCTCAGGTCGTTTTGTCTGTTGGGTCAAATGTTTGCAGCATAGGGTTTAGTGATGGGTTGTTCATGAATGGTTTGTTCTTTTTGAACAAATCTTTTACGTGACTCAGAAGAACGAGTCGTCTCGGAGAGTGATTCGTTCATTTTCTACTGGGCGCGCATGCGCAATTCACCGCAAAACCTCCGTAGCTTATGTACAGGAAACAGAATTGAGCGATTCTTTCTCAATGACTCTTCTACTCCGAGTCGTTTGTTCTTTTCTCACGTGACTCACATAGACACCATGCAGTGCAGTACACAGGAAACAGAATTGAATGGTTCTCCTCAATGAGTCTTCAAGTCCCGAGTCGTTCGTACTTTTGTCATGTGACTCCCATAGATGCTATGCGGTGCAATAGATTCAAAAGAATGAACGACTCAAAGATATAAGATATAAGAGGTGAGCTGTTCATTCTGTTTATTATAATATGTCCTTTAGCTGCATTGTAATATTTTCATTACTGGAACTATAGCCAAAATTTGTGTATGTAGACATATTGGGGGTCTTTTTATTGAAAATGCAACATTTTATTTTATTTCTGATCAAAAGAATGAAATGAACTAAATGTTTTAAAAAAAGATTAGTTCATTTTGATGAACGATATTCAAAGAACCGAGTCACTAAAATGATTCAAACTTCCCATCACTACAGCCGTGCCCCTTCTGCGTGGTCCCGCTCCCTTGCGCACCTGCGGAAGGGGAGGCCGCCTAGCTAGTGAGCTTTGGAGTGAGCGAGGAGCGATATTGATGCACATCACAGGCACACGCCGTGACAATATATATAATTTTTTTAAGTGAAATGAATCCTTTTTGGTGAAGCTAGCAGCTGTTTATTGGTTTGAGATCAGTGCTGTCACACAATCAGAAATACAGCCTCTAACTGGTTGACAATCAAATTATAGATGAGAATATTTATTTTCAACATCTAAAATGTATAAAAAAATATATTTTCACTTGCCCAATCGGACATTAGCCATTCCTCTCGAAAAATACAGAGTTTACTTGCTTTAGGCAAGAGGCCGAGTGTTGTCATGCACTTGTCAGCTTTGCAAATGTTACGGTTTACAACGTTTTGTGAAACGCTCCCACACTTTTCTCTGAAGATGCCAGCTGTAGGCACTGTGGCATACTTTTTTGTGTGATTCACTGGCATCTGGTGGTCAATGCACATTTATGGTGCTTAATCATGCTGTTGGCAATGTAGCCCAATTTAGCATCTTTTGTGTGTAGACAGAGAAATTAGCCTAGCCTAGAAATAACTAGCCTAAAAATGACAAAAAAATTTTTTTTTTTTAATTGAAAAATTTTGTTTCAAGGTTTTGGAAACAGAAAGCGATCCATTCTGTGTTGTAAAGATTGTTGGTTAACCTTTGAAATGCATGTGGTAGGGTAATCAGAGGTTTATGTTGGTGTTGTATTGGTGCACCTAGACGTTAAAGGAACAGTGTACTGTACATGCGGGCAGGCGAGTCTACTGTGAAATATAATTCTGCCATCCCCCATGTCACAGCATTTGGAGTGAGCATGAAAAACACACGCAATTTAGTTTTTGATTTTACTTGACTATGTTAATTATTCATTGCACCCCTATTAAGATGTGTCTGCTACATGGAGTCTGGGAAACGTTTATGTACCTATTTGTGTAGGTGCTGTTAATTGGCAATTTCTGAGGCAGGTAAATCTAAATAAACCTATCCTCTACAGAAAATTGCATTTTCCCCTCACTGTTTCTCTATATTGCACCTGATAACTACGTATGAACCTAATCAATTTTGTCAAACAGAAAGAAGTTTAGCAAAAGAATTATACCTGTAAGAGCCATATTTCATTTTTTGTTTTTATTTCTATTTCATTAGTTAAGCATTAAGCATTATGTTTGTTAGTTAAGCATTTAGTATGATAATAGTAAGTTACACTGAGACATCATTTCATACATTGTTCTGTGACATCCTTTCATAGTTACAGCATTTCATAGTTGCATAGTTGCATGTTTATCACGCATAGTTAGTTGTTGTTAAGATTCGGAAGTGTGGAGACAGTGTGTGTAACAGTCC
>JAQMYJ010000023.1:8713903-8744578 GCA_030014305.1 Clarias laeviceps | reverse complement strand
ATAAATTATTTCCTGGCATCGTGGGCTACCTAAAAGTAAGTTGGTCTACAAATTAGCTTTATTGGTGTTAGTAATTTTAATCATTTTGTCACAGTTAAATAATAATTAAATGAGAAATTTAAATAGAATAACATAAAACAAGGGGCGGAAACTATCCCAAACAGCTGCAATAATATTTCATTAGAGTGTCTGTCTGTCTGTCTGTCTGTCTGTCTGTCTATCTGTCTGTCTCTCTGTCTATCTATTTATCTATCTATCTAAATCAGGAAACAGGAATCACAACAAACGGGTTGTTTTATGGATGGACCTATGACCTAGAATAAAGATGAATAGAGATGTAAGAGATAGAGGCAGGGGAAAGTCCACACAATATCAGAAAATCTTACGGTAAACAAACAAACAAATGACATTAAAATAGCTTTTAATAAAATTTAAAATGCAGATCAGTACATGAACTAACAATCCCCTGAACTGGAAACCTATTACTCAATGTATATACAGAATTTGGTTTGAGAGAGCCCAAATAAGGATGGGCTTCCATTTGTGTCTGGTTCCTCTCAAGGTTTCTTCCTTTTGTCCTTGTGTTCATCAGGGACAAACTAGTAATTTTCACTCACTCAATCATCTTCTATACAACTTTATCCTGTATATAAGGTTGCGGGGTGTCTGAGGCCTCTCCCAGGAGAGCCTGGACGGAGTGCCAATACATCGCAAGGCACACACACACACACACACACACACACACACACTCATTCACACACTAATGGCAATTTGGGGATGCCAATTAGCCTAATCTGCATGTCTTTGGACTGTGGGAGAAAACCGGAGTACCCAGAGGAAACCCACACAGACTCAAATCAAACCTGGACCCTTGAAGCGCAAGACGACAAATCTATTAATTTTGATTTATATTATTTTCTCACACATTTCATACTCATTTCCCTAATTTTTCTTTCTGATTCTGGAAAAAAAAGAATTGTTTTGCGAAAATGACCACTGTTAAAAGCGCTATATAAATAACAATTGAATTGAGCTGAATTGATTTGAAGGTGACCATTTTTATTTATTTATTTTTGACAGCCGACTTTTATTTTGGAAAGGAAATTAAAGGAAACACTCATGAGGTAATCTTCTTCACCCGGTTGTTGAGAAAGTTCGCAGTCCTTCCTAAAGTCCAGGTAAATATTCAGTGTTTTTATCATACAGTCATTCATATTAAACGGTTTCTACGTGATTACTGCACATGTCCTGATTATATAATGGACAGTAAAGCTGGCTGAAGCTGTCCTGCTCTCCTTTTATGCTAACACATCCGTTTACACCTATGAAGCGTCCGTGGATATTCTTTAGATTTTAGCTTTAGCTATCCATCAGGGTTTGACATTTTCGGGAACTTGCTTCATTACAGTCAATGTTATTAAGTTTATTAGTAAAGTCCCGACCCCGATGCCATCCTGACAGCTTTTCATCGCGGTTTCACACATTGACTGACTCTCGCGTACTAGCGTACTAGCGTACTAGGCAGTACGTCCCCTCCGTCACCTGTGCGTGAGGCGCGTGCTCGCAGTGCGTACTCCTCAGTGCGGAAGTATGCGTGTCTGGACACTGACGTTTAGCTAGTTAGCATGTCATGCACAAACAACACACCGACTTATCCTTATTCATATCCATATTATACATAGATTAGAATCGTAAAATCAAGCGTGTGTTGTGTTTACCCCATCTGTATTTTGTGTAATTTTAGTTACTAACACCAAAGTTTCCCTTGTGTTTAAACCGAAGTGTTTGGTTGACTAGCCGGATAAACAGTAAGCTAAAAAGTCTTTAGCTAAGCCTGGATGTAGACAGAAGCGATGGAATTTGAGTAATTTGTCTTAAATAAGATGTTGAGTGTTTGTATAAAAAGGATTTTAGTATTTTGTGTGTGTGTGTGTGTGTGTGTGGGGAGGTCACTCCTGTTAGCATGTTTGTTTACACATAAGCTCTTCACCTAGCTGTTGTTGTGTTTAGTTATATAACGTGACACGTTTGCATCTGTGAGGTTTTTGGGGTATTAAATATATAAAGAGAAATACTCCTTCTCAGAATAGGACTTTACTCTCTCTGATATAGACAGTATCTTCCAGAAAAGTCATGCTTGCTATGTCTTGCTTGAAAGGTTTCAGAGCTTCATACTTCCTGCTTGTCTTTGTTGTTTAAAAAGATCATAATTTTTCTGCAATGAGTAAGTATATGTAGTTGTGTTATGTTTAGCTGATGCGGCTTGCATTTTACGTAGTGGTCTTTAAAAGACGGGTGCTTTCATGAACAGTGATGTTCAGCTACTCACTCCTCCCCTACATGAAGTGTAGTGTTGAGATGGGACTCACGAAGGACCGTGCGATACGTTATCATCGCGATACCTAGATTTTGTTACAAATCCTAAACAAACTCCGCAAATAATTCATTCCTACCACACAGGACTGTGTGAATAGTTTAGAGCAGGCATCGCTGAATGGCGGATCTGGACCAAGTTACAGTTCTATCCAGACCCCTTTTTTTTTTTTTTTTTTTTTTGATAAATATGATAATTAATAAAAAATTTAACTAGCTCTTATTTTGTGGCTATACGCATCACTCAACAGCGTGAATCAATGCAGTAATTCACCGTGCATAGACTGTGTGCGGAGGAAACAGAAATGAAAGCCTGACACAGCATGGCTTACTTCAATAAAAGGAAAGTAGACTATAAAAACTGAACCTTCAAAGATGAATGTACAGATCAATATCAACCAGTTTGTCTCGTATATTCCGAAACCATGGCGATGATAAAAGGCAGTAAAGCGCCAGTATGAGACGAAACACGAGGCGTCTGAGCAGTCATATCCACAGCAGTCTGAGGTGAGGGAGTGTAAAATACTCAAACTGAGAGCTCGGTATGACTGAGTCCTTTCACATTTAATTACAGCCAATATGCATCCCGAAGATCCACCGAAAGCCATCAAAGTTCTGTAGTTACTGAAAATTGACAATAAATGTTATTGCAATGCTATGGAAATTTTAAATAGCTTATTTTTTTTATAAACTTGCATAAACAGTATAGAGATCCAAATCTTGTTTTGTTTCACAAACATGAGATTCGTACCTCGCCTCAAAAAATTTTTTATTGACGTATTACCACCTCAAATGCAAACATATACACGTTAAAAAAAAAATTAAGGCTGGGAATCATCGGTCACTTTCCGATATGATATTATCTCAATACCTAGATAATGGTTAAGTTAATATTGTGATTCTGTTTAATTATCCAGAGTCAATATTAATTTAATGTTCCACTTTTGTTGCAATTTTTAGACCTTTAACCGTTAAAAAAGTTTTCATAACTTGAAAGTTTTATACCTTAGCTTTATTCAGCAGTTTCACAACTGATATGAACATGAATAATTAAATGTTGCCCATTATCTATAACACTGTTTTTCTAACTTAAAAATCAAGCGAGCATTTAAACAATACAAAATAATTTCAAATATACAAGTTTAACATTTAAATAAAACAAAAACAAGCTACATTTTTACTGAGCAGCACAAATCTTTGTCATCCATAATAAGTATTATTTCTAAACAAATGTATCAGTTAATTCACTCGTACCACACGGGATGCCGACGTGTAAATAGTTAGAATTCATCACCTGTAAAATTATAAAGAAACGGAGACGTTTTACCTCATCAGGTGTTTTGAGCATAATTAGCGCTTGCTGTGCTTTAAGTCTGGTGTAAGCGTGTGTTATGAGTGGGTTCCGAGACTAATTAGCTCGCAAAGTTTGGAGAAAAAGGCAGATCTGAGTCTTTTTAACGCACAAGACGTTTGATAATGTAACACCATAAAAATGTGTTTCTCTTGCGCCACTCAGAAGCTCGTGCACTCGGCACGGTATCGGTTATGTCCAACATGATCAGAAATTCCCGTCACTGACTGATCGACCGTTGCATCTTTATTATACATGTAATGATTCACTTACAAAGCAAGACACAAGACAAAAGAATCGTGATTCAAAACTGAATCGTTTTTTTCCCCTCACTTCTATGAAATGTTTTTTTTTTTTTTTTTTTTAAATAATCGATTTTGGAGTAGCAAAATTAAAATCTCAAAAGTGGTAGGAAGATGGAAGAAAAGGTCTTTTTTTTTTTTTTAAAGAACAGCATGTGCCAAATAAAAGTCAACTACACTAAGAATTTCAGGATTCGTCGATGATAAACTAGTTGATAATCAGAATTTTTAAGGTGCCTTTAAGAAGGATTTACTGATCACACTCGTTTCGATCCCTGATACTGATCCAATTCTGACATCCTTTTAGTAAAAGGGGGGGGGGGGGGGGTTTAAGCCAGTATTACTATAGAGACGAGAGAAACTTTGTTTTTTTCTGGACAAGACTGTTGAATGAGGGGGAAAAAAGTACTTTACATCACATAATTTGGAAACTAGAATGTTAGTTAGACATGTCTTTTAAAAAAAAAAAATTTTTTTTAAAAAGGTTATTCCCCCACAAGTCTCCAGCAATGCCAGAATGATGAAACGCTTTTATATGTTTCATTTTAATAATTTTGTTTGCGATATACTACAGTTAAAAGATCAGTCAGTTAATCTGCCATAAATTATTAAAGGTATATAAAAGATTTTAATTTACTACTCCTACTCATACAGAGTTCATTATATAACAGACTGATCCACATTCACAAGGAGCGGTTCGGGAAATCATTCCTACTGTTGTACTTTGCTCTGTACAATGACTCGCCTCTATGTAACAGATGATAATAGTAACCTACTGTATATACTTATCCTATTATTCACAGTACATTTGCACATTTCGTTTCTTTTCTTATTTTTAAATTTCTAAAATGTTTTTCTATGTAGCATCATCTTCAATAGTGTATAAAGTTATATAAGTTAAAATTACATTACACAATCTCCCTCCCACCCTTTTTATGCCTTTTTTTTTTTTTTTTTAAAGGTTAAGGCATTGGACTACGGCTCGGAAGATCTTGGGTTCAAACCCCCGCACCAAGTTGCCACTGTTGGGCCCTTGATCAAGGCCCTTAACCTTAAAATCAATAAAAATCAATAAAATAAAAATCTATAAAATCGGTATCTGCTAAATGCTCAAATGTAAATGTATGTCTATCCATCTATCTACACTGATGATCACAAACATGGATAAACACCATGTTTCTCTAACAGAAACATTCATAGTACCTCCATAAGTAACAACCAAATGAGGAGAATTTTTTTTTTTTTTTTTTAGCTTTGTATCATATGTCTGCATTGTCTGCAATATTTATTTTCATGACTGTGGCTCTAGGGTAGAGAATAGGAAGAGCCCACTTCCTAAAACATCCTGTTTAAAATAACTTTCACCTATATTTCCACATACTTGTACATTTTGTGCTGACTATGGGCCGACGCTCATATTTTGTCATTTTGTTTTTGGACAGTAAACGTACTGTACATCGCTTTTACTTTAACTACAGCAGTTCAGAAGGGAAACCGCCAGACAAACAAGTCTGATGAATGGAGACTCCACCTCACAAATCCGAGCACCCAGAGTCACCCAGAGTCGTGGCACAAGGGGGCCCAAATTTTAATGTTACAGCTGCTTGGTCTATGCCTATTTGAAACCTGAACTAAAACACCCATCAGTTAAATGAAATCAGATTTTGAACATGCCAGACAAGTAACCCAGATAAGTGAAAAATATTTTCTTTCTTAAACAGCAAACTGTATAGTCAGTGTTTTTGGATTAAACAAATAAATATGTTAGCATGTAGATTAATCTAAATCTGTATTAAGAAGAAGATTAACAGTGTAAAATAAATGTGTAGCATAATATAGTTTTCCTGTGCTCGTTTCCGATCCCGCAGCCATGTTGATTTTACATCGTGCCTTAAACATGCTACTGTAGAAGCGAGGATTTTGGAGTAAAACCCAGAGTTGACTTCTCAGTAGCGGTGACATTTGACGTCACAAAAGGCACGCTTCCCATTTACTCTGTCGAGAAAGAACAGGCCACTGAGTTGTGCAAAAATAGTAATAGCACTAGAACAGAACTACTAGCAAAAAAAGTGCGTATAGTGTTTTTTTTTATTTTATTATTATTATTTTTTTTTTATATCCTTTAAATATAGATTATTTTGCACTATTTGCATTAGAAAGTGCTATTATTATTAAACAGCTTAGTGCACCTAGATACCTGGACATATAGTATGACTGCATAAAATATGTTCACAAGTTTGCACAAATGTATATGTTTGGAATAATTGTAAAATGTTAACATACTTAAATATTTTTGAAGAACTTGATATAATCGGATGATGGATGAGTGCTTACTAAACAACCAAACTAAATGTGTCTGTTTTATCTTGTTTTTTTATCCGATCCTCTGAGCGATACAAGAACTCCAGTCAAGACAAATGAATCATAAACCTATAATCACGTTGCGTCCAACGCCGTCCACAGGTATCGTCCTCTGGGTCTCCAGATGTTGATAAAATTTTTCATTGATGCTCGAGTTGTGATTGTAGTTTTGATCTAATAAGGTTTTCATTATTTTTCTTTTTCTAAACAGCAATTCTAGTGAAGGTCTTTTAAACAACAAAATGTTTAATGAGAAATGTTAATAAAATAGAGCATGCTTTTTACTTCTGAAATGAAATGAAGTATGATTAATACCGTATGTACACGAAAGAGTGCAAGGAAGGTTTTTTTCTTCTTTTTTTTTTTTCTTTTCTTTATTTGAGGTAATCAAGTGTGTCGTGTTGACATTTAGTTTTTTGGGTGAAATGTTGCATGCAGTGGTGATAGATGTCATGTCTTTTCATGTAGTTTATTGGGCAAAGGTAGGAACTCGGCGATAAGTTGTGCAGAACGTTGGACTCGTCAGGGCGTCATGGGGTTATTTAAGGTTGGTGTCATTGTTTAGGTCAGTTCCGATTTTTTTATTATTATTATTATTTTTTTATTGTAAGATTTTTTTTGTTGTTTTTTTCCGCTTACTTATTTTTGTGAAGTCCATATTGATTCTGTTTGCATTTCGACCTCTATTGAAACAATGGCTTGGAGTCGCCAGAAACTTGCATGAAAACATCATAACCAACGTGTATTCACTTATCTCCAAGATCAATTGCGGTTTAAATGATAACGCTACAACTATTTAGTGTCATCTGCCGAGGTGAAGAACTTTGCAGCATGGTTTCAGACATTGACGTAACCTGGACTTTCACCTGGTTGAGTAGGTGTGATTCAACACCCAGTTACAGGGAAGAGAGAGAGCATAACTATAAAGTCGTAGGGTTTATTTTTGTCGTCATCAGTCACTTATTGAAAAGTTTGTTTAGTGAATGAATTAAACTCCGTTTAGAAGTGTGTGTGTGTGTGTGTGTGTGTGGTAGTTTGCTATCACACTCATTGGGGAAGAAGCAGAATCCGCAGGGATTCACAGCCATGTAAACGACCGATAGTAACCTCTTGTTCTCTCCTCTTTTTCCCTGCCTCTCACTTCCATTCCCTCTCTCTGTTTAGTTTTTTTCTCTCACAAGAGAAAATCTCCTGAAGCTCTTTTTCGTTGCGTGCCCAAAAAAAAACACACACGAAAGAATAGAATAACAACAAAAAAAAAATCCTAATTTCCAGTCTTTATCCCTTTTCACTTTTTCTAACTCTCTCTCCCTCTCTCTATCTTTTTTCTGTCTCAGCAGTGGAGTTTGTCCTGACAGTGTCCAAAGTGGTTAAGAAGATAAACATCATGACCTGCTAGCGACACACGGAGCAGCATGGACGGGCAATAACTAAGAGGTACACCAGGGGTATGTACTGCACTGCATGCACAGGTTTACGTTTCTATAATTTTTTTTCTTTTCTGGCTCTTCACTACATTTAAGTCTGTTAAATTTTTTCTTAATCTTATGTTCAATGAGGCCTTTTTTTTATTTTTTATTTTTATTTTTTAAATAGGTGTAGAAGCCCCTCCGTTGTGCTTCCTGTAATTACAGTACCATCTGCGTGAAAGAAATAGCAAGTGGCCACTCAGCAAAACCCGATCGATCTAAACTGCTTTCTAGCTTTCGTTTCCTTTTTACCCACAGAAGTATTATTACTCCGGGGTTGTAGAAAATCTGCTGCCTCACAGACATCTTTAAATACATAGGGTGATTTCGCTTACTCCAATGTAGCTCTGCAAACATTCCCACGGTCGAGCAAAAGAGTGACGGTGCAACATGGGTTCCTTTTGTTGACTAGAAGTTACTTGTGTCTATTGAACCTTGTTGGTCACCTTGGCCGTGCTTACTTATGACAGATGTCTTAGGTGTTTGTGATGTTAATTAAGGAGCACAGCTGTTTCTTTGAGTCTGTGCTCCAGGAGGGGGGAAAAAACTGTTTTATGTTTAATATGCCATGATAAATAAACAATAACCAATTATCTAAGTTTAGCAAAGTTACAGTGATGTCAGGGATGTCATTATGTTAAACTGATGAGTCTAAGATAAAAGGTTTAAGATTAAAATATAACAGCCCTGATTTAATATAATTATATGTAAACTTTTGGGAGACCGTTCAGTCTAATTTTATCAAAGGCCGCTTCATGCCGCGTTATCCCAGGAGACGTAAGCCTGCTTTAGACTGTCTGATTTCTTTTAATGTTATTACCCGTCACACTGTGTGAGATGATCCAGGTGAAATCTGTTGAAATTCTACAACAGAAACAGACTGTGCGATGTGATGTGATGTTCTTCGTGTCAGATTATACGATATAAACATCCCCTAATTATAGGTTCATACGATGAGAAATTACCGCGTTCTGCTTACGTAATGATCACCACAATGCAAAAGAAATTGCACATAAGCCCCTTTTACAGAGGACGGGAATACAGCGCAGTCATTGAGTGTTCTGTAAGAAAGTAATGTAGGGTCGTTGATGTGATGCCTTTAAACTGGGAGCAACCCATTCATATCTTATATAGAGTAGATCAGACCATTGATAACTTACATAAAGTAGATTAGACCATAGACATCTTGTATAGAATAGATCAGACCACAGATATCTTATTTAGAATAGACCAGACCATAGATAACATATTTAGGATAGATCAGGAAACAGAGATCTTATAAAACGTGGATCAGAACATGGGTATCTTATTTAGACTAGGTATCTTGGACAGAGACGATCGGGTCATAGGTATCTTGGGCAGAGACGATCAGGCCATTGATATTCGATTGCGGAAGTTAGATCACATGTCTGGTGTACATCGTCACATCCCCAGGACATCCAGAAGCAAGCAGAAAAAAAGCAGCAGCGATGAAGCTGGTATTGCTAAGAAGCACCAAGCAATAGTGATGGAGACATCAGTGAAAATAATTTAGAGAATGCAGTGAAGTGAAAAGATGGGAGATATTGCTTGTTTTTTTTCAGCACAATTCAATAGACCAAGGATAATATCATAGAACCTGTTAATTTTATACTTGTGTATAGCCAGTTGTGTTAGTGTACTAGTACCTAGACAATGTTCAGTTATTGATTCTATAAAAATAGTATGTGTGGTACCATTGAAAGTACACACCGAGGCGGTTTAGCGCCAAGTTCATGTGCTCCACGTGAATCACCTAAAATCAGGAAAAGCGCAATAATGAGGTGGACGTTATACCAGAATTTCTTTGAGGGGGACTCGTAAAGAAAATTTTGACGTCTATCAGAACTTTTTAATTTATATGATTGTGATAACTTGTGATATGATACTTTTTCCAATTAAATTAAGGGATGATGACAGTTTCAGATCAGTTAATTGTTTATTTATTCTTCTGTTTTCGTTTGTTCGTTTGTTCGATTGATCGATTGATTGTTTTTGACATGACTTACAGTATAGCAGTGCGTTATAGTAGTACAAGCTATCTCATTTCACAAAAATGTTCACTAACTCACAACCAAGGAATTTGTTTGGGTTTTGTCTGTAATTAAATTATCATGAATTTAAAGCAGCATGCATGTTTTGTGATGTAAAAATGCCCCTACTTTATGTTTTAAAAATTGCGTGAACAAGTACAGCAGGTCAAACTTGTCTGCACTTTTACATTACGTATCATGTATCAGGTTCAAGTCAAGCTTCAAGAAGAAATCCTGGAAACTTCATTCTTAGAGTTTCATTTGTAAAGAACAACAACATAAACGGGACTTTGTCTAATTTTCAGGAGGAGTGTTGGCCGTTATGACAAGCTCATGATGACCACCCTTTCTGTGACTGATATTGCTGATGTTGGTCCTGGTAAGTTTCATATATATATATATATATATATATATATATATATATATTTCATATAAAGAACAGTTGGTTTCATGTGTGCAGGCAAGAAGCGATGATGGCTGGTCACAAAATCATATTTTGGAGGGCTAAAAAGTGATCTATTAGTAATACACAGTTACTGTTAGGAAATCATTGGGGCTGCACCTTATTATAGGCACAAAACTACAGTATTATGCGCATAAAGAGGATCACAGATAGTCAGCACCATTCCTGCTTCTGGTTTTTAATTTTCTTTTTTCGTCATGCAGTTTTGCCTCCAAGTAAAAACCGAAACTCTGAGCTTGCTGTTCAAAAGCTCTTTTTGTCTTTTGCCTTGTCTTGAGTGTTATTTAGTCTATTTACTTCTAATTTATCTTCCAAAAGCATTTTGAGCAAATGAATTGACCAATAAAGTAATCTTCCACTTGTGTTTATTACATTGCTATTATATTTCACAAGTTGCATCTCAGACACTACAGATAAGGTGTTATGAACATGCAGGCTTAAAATAAAGCTCAAATTGACAACAAATGCGGACAGTACTGTAGTTAGTACAACCTTCAACAATATAAATACATGAACATAAAGCTCTAGTGTTTGACTTGTATGTGTTCTGCCGTTGTGTGCTGTTCCTGGTTACATAATGTGAAAAAAGATGCAATTTATATTATTTAGGCCTGGTTTATTAACACACCGTAATGTAGGGTTGTACTTTTCAAATTTGTGAGAATTCAAAAATCATTAATGCTATTAAGAATGCATGATCTGTGTATGTAAAACATTATGTTGTATTGTAACATGAAGTTCAATGCAATCTTGGGATTTAAATTTTTTCCTTGAACTGGACTTTTTCTGGGGCAAAACGATTATACAATATCTTAATTAGAAGTAATTTGCTGCATAGATCTCTGATGCTACTACATCCCCACCATGCTTAACAGTTGGGGTTCCCTCACATTTGCTCCCCCAAACATCCCTCTGGTTAAAACTTTGCTCTCGGAGGCTTTCTCCTTCTCCGAGTGGTTAGGTGCATACTTTCCTTGCGCATAAAGGTGTGGATTTTGGAGCAGAAGCTTGTTTCTTAGACAGCCTTTTAGTCCATGGTGATTGAAAACACACTTTAGACTGTAGATAGTGACGCTGGTGTTCCAGCAGCTTCTGCACCTTGGTGGTTCCCGAGCTGTTCCAGTTGATCCAAACCAATTTCTTCTCAGCAGCAGGTGACAGATTTGGTCTTTTTCCAGACCTCTATCTCCCAATGACTTGTAATTAAGTATAATAGGTTGAACTGGTTGTTTAGAAATGGCTCCAAGAGAAATGCCTGTCTTGTGTAAACCTACCCTCCTCTTTCTCAGATCTTCTCTGAGCTCCTTGGACTTTCCCATTGTATTATGTTTTGGTCTGTCCAATGATTACTGTCAAACAAACCCTTTTTATGTTGGCACAGAGAAGCTACCAGCTATAGTCAATAATGATCAATAACAGGAAGTTGAGAGGCCTTGGGCTGGACAGGAATTTCTGCAATAATGAATTAATAACCAAAATGGGTGCATGCACGATTTGGGTGGGTGTGTGAATTTCACAGCAATATTGTGCTTTCAGTGTTTGTTTGTTTTTTTTAACTATTGAAAGCACAATATTGCGGTGAAATTCATGTCAATGATGACCGTCTGTACACTGCCAAACACATCTGTTTATATACAGTGAGGTGTCATTGTGTAGCTTATATGGGAATGAGGTGCTTTGACTTTTTTTCTAAGGGGTCCAAAAAGTCCCATAGACTTAACCCTGAGGCCAACATTGATTTATTGTAGTGCAGAGCAAGAATTTCATAGAAATCTCAATTTAAAGAGCCTTACAAGCTGTGTTAGAACATACCCAAGAGGGTACCACCATTCATCCGAACAACACATGCATGAGTAGAAGAGATTAGGAAATTCTAACCTTTTGTGTAAAGCAGTAAATATGATCAATATCACAAATCACTCATTTGGTTACACTTACAGAGGGACCTATAAATAGAATCTTGAATAGTATTCATTCGAGATATTGAGTGTTTACTTTGTTTTGAAATATTTTACATTTCTATAACTTTGTTTGTTTTAAATGGAAAGAGAATCTAAGCTTTTTTATGATATTAGACTTTTGGACTTCTCTGTGTGTGCATGTCTATGAGAGAGAGCCTAAGCGCATGAATCTGTCTTCTTCTTCTTCTTCTGTAGAGGCGAATCTGGGGTGTGTCGCTGAAGAGGGCTCGGTGAGCACAGCAGAAGTGAAACATGAGTTACACACTTCTCCCAGTCAACCAGTTTCATTCACAAGTTCTTCTAAAGAGCTGAACGAAACGCTGCCCATGGACCCCGGCGACATGAAACTGGACCTGTCAGCAGACACGCCTGCACCAGGTATGTATGGATATAAATTTCTTAATTCATCTGTAGACCATTTATATATGAGCAGTTGTCAGGTCCGTTTGGTAATGACGTTTGGATCTAAATTTCCAGAGATATGGGACGTTCGTGGAATGTACTGTACTGTAGGTGCTGCAAATTAGCTTGAACTGAAGTGTGCGGTAATGAACATGTTTCTTTACTTCACAGACGTACGCCTACACTTGGCCAGATAGGCAGAATGTCCAACCGTTCAGAGATCCCAAATCCCGCTGTGATAGATATTCCTCTTGGTTTTTAGCGGATGTAGTTGGTGCCTGCAAGGAAAATTGAAGTAAAGCAGTCCATCTATAATGCAAGCTTCAGTGGAAAATGATCTTCGAGTATCTGCTTTTGTTACGGAACGACAGTTCTCACGTTCGGGTTTGGGTTCTGAAGAAATATGTTGTATTAATAAGCTATAATAAGAGTGACGAGTCGTATCGATTATTAGGATTGAGAATTCTAGACATGGACATACAGTATGCGGCAAAATATACAGTACTGACCAATAATATTGCCTTGTTGTCATCTGTGAGTTTATGTCTCCTGAAAGAAACTAACATGTACAATATTAGCGTGTTGATTTACCACGGTGTGCGTAATGTAAGTGTTGGGAGTGTGTGTGCACCACCTCGCCGTTCATATTGTTCATGCAGATTCTCAAACATATGCCGGGAACAAAGGCTGCTGCAGACTCCAGCAAAAGGAGACGGTTTGCTCACGTAATGCAGCACAGTTCTTGGTGGATCCTCACAGTTGAACACACTCTCCTTTAACATTCCCGACTAGTAAACCATGAGGTGGTGTAAGATCAAGAGAATGGGGAGGAATTGTTCTGCCACATTTTTGCAAACTCGGTCCTCGTTCACGTCCACTTCCGTATGAGCGGAAATAATATTCGTAAAACTAGGAATACTTTTTCCTCCGTCGAGAGACCCATTTCCAACAGCAACTTCCTTTTCACTCCTGGGAACATGTGTGTCTGGAGATTTGTCCCGTTGACGAACGCAAAATATATTTTGCCGCATACCATATACGTCCCTGGGTAGTTCTGTCTTCCAGAAGTAGTTGTGTATTCCAGTAATATGATGGTTACAGCAGCCTGAAATGGAGGAATAAAACCCATTTCAAATAGCACACAGCAGCTAAAGTGGAAGAAAAGCACACCCGGAGTAAAAAAAATTGCTCCTTGTGTAACATTAGTGCTTGATTTATAGTGGAGGGGGCTGTTAAAAAAAAAAACATCTCATTAGTGTACAGCAAACTATTTTGCTGATTGCTGAGTAAATCTCGACATCATATATAATCTTAGCTGATGCACAGGCGCCTTCCAAGGGTAATCGAAACCTTTCGCTTTTCCTAAGAGACTAAGAGTCTTTGCTATGCATACTTTCACATTTATGTTATTTTACAGATGCCTTTATCCAGAGTGACTTAGTCGTTTTATAAACTGAACAGCTGAGGTTTAAGGCCCAGCAGTGGTAGATCGGCAGAGCGGATCTTTTGAATTCGTGACTTTTCCATCAGTAGGCCAACATCTTAACCACTGAGCTACTTCTGCATGTGTCTTTTATTAAATATATTGCTTTCTTTTTAGTTATTTTTTTTCTCTTTATCCTCCTTTGAATCAGATGTGAAACCCAAGTTTTAAATTCACTGACAGAACAAGCATGTAAAAAGTTCAGTCAGGCATAGCGTGGTTAGACCACAAGCAGGATCTATTCAAATAACCACGGTACAATGACACAGAAACATTGCCCACAAACCACTGGCTCTGGTTAAAGCCCTCATTTAATATATACACACCTGTGTTCATCAGCATCTGTTTTTTGTCTCTCTCTCTCTCTCTCTCTCTCTGTATTTATGCACTCAGAGGGCCAGCCAGTGAAGAGAAAGAAGGGTCCGGCTCCCAAGATGTTAGGGAACGAGGTGTGTAGCGTGTGTGGAGACAAGGCCTCGGGTTTCCACTACAATGTCCTGAGCTGTGAGGGCTGCAAGGGCTTCTTCAGGCGCAGCGTGATCAAAGGAGCGCAGTACGTCTGCAAGAACTCGGGCCGCTGTGAGATGGACATGTACATGCGGCGAAAGTGTCAGCAGTGTCGGCTGCGCAAATGTCGCGAGGCGGGCATGCTGGAGCAGTGTGAGTGACTTCTCTCCTTTTCTTCAAATCATTCACTAAGGGTTTTAGCAAAGAGCTACAGCGCGTGTTTTTTTTTTTTTTTCCTTTCCTTTTAGCAAAATGTTTGAACCCTTTTAATAATAAAAAAAATGTAGGGAAAGTTGAAAGATTAAATCTGAAATTAAAGAGACAAAAATCTAAAGAGATCTGAGAAAGTCTGAATATCAAACTGCAAGATTAATTTTTTACAGTAACATTACAACTTAAACATATATTTTACCACAAAGACTGACTTAAACATTTGATGTTTCACACACTAGCTATGTTTCTTCAGTCCAAATAAAATCATTCTGATTTGGGATCGCAGCAGAAAACTTAACTGTTTACATGAACGCTGATCGGATAAGATTCGGATACGTTTTCATGCATAACGATTAACATTTAATCAGAATGTTTTTTTTTTTGTTTGTTTTTTCCCCTCACTGTGAAGTGTTTAATTTGCAAGAATATAACAAGAAGAAAAAGATATTTTCTCCAGCTTTGGGGTTTGAGTAGGTTTTTCCATCTCTTCTGATAAATCCCACCTTCTGTGTCATGATCAGTTACAAGAATTCAGTCTTATCCATGATTGGTTAGATGTGAAATGCTAAACCAGTCAGTGCCCTTCCCTCTGCCTGAGATACAGTGGACGAAATTAAAGACTGGTGGGAGAGAGTTACTCTCGCTGAGTTTACCGATCAGGAATAGAAGCAAAATTTATTTCACAGGAAACTTTTCATGCCACTTAATGTTACCCCAAAATGTGTCAGAGGTACATAGAAAGAGTATATTTATTCGAACATGACATAAATGATCAGATAATCAAAGGTTTACACCAGCCCACTTACTCTTATTGAAAATTCATTCCAGTCCAACCACATTGGTGTCCAATTGAAGCTCGGATCGAGTTGTTTAAATGATGCATTTTAATTCTGATTGGGCAATTACTCTAATCATGGAAAATTAGGGTCTGTGTGAACGCACCTACTGACCCAAACTAATATACTAATGCTTAGCTACCCTTGTCAATGTTTTCTTTTTTCTTTTTTTCTTTTTTTTTAACCAGGTGTGCTTTCGGAGGAGCAGATCCGGTTAAAGAAAATGAAGAAGCAGCACGAGGATGAGTCATCTCGTAGCTCAACCGTGGCAGCACCGAGCCCGGCAGCCGACGTTCCCCCTTTGGCCCCAGAACAGCACGAGATGATCGAGAAGTTAGTCGCCATGCAGAAACAGTGCAACAAACGCTCCTTCATCGACCGGCGCAAAGTCACTGTAAGACTTTCGTTCTGCATCCTCATATTAACAGTTCTCTAATTGACTCTAATGTAGGACCTCTAAAATATACACACACGTTGCTCAGCCAAATCATGGATTCTTTAGTTTTACACTGAGGCTCATCTGATTTGCAAGTATGGAATGTCTGCTGGTGTTGAAGCTAGAGTTTCAATTTAGATTTTCTGTCCATTTCTTCTTCTTCTTCTTTTTTGGTTGAACTTTTCCTTGTCTGTTTCACAATGCCTAAATCACCTTTGGCTATGATTTGTATAAAGATCTGTGTGTTTCTGAGAAATCCCCTGTATTGCAGCAAAATGTTTTTACCAAAATAATGACATAACTGATTCCTTTTTTTTTTTTCTCATCAATTTCAAATCTTTTTTGGAATTTGTCCACTCTGATGGCTTCTATGCCAGTTTGTCTTATTGTAGTGCTACTTACAATAAGTATCTATTTATTTAATTATTTATTTATTTATTGGACCGTGTTCCTTTTTCCGCTCACAGCCATGGCCACAGAGTCAGGACCCAATGAACAGGGAAGTGCGGCAGCAGCGCTTCGCTCACTTCACAGAACTGGCGATCATGTCGGTGCAGGAGATTGTAGACTTCGCTAAACAGCTTCCAGGTTTCCTGGAGCTCACCCGCGAGGACCAGATTGCCCTGCTCAAGACCTCCACTATTGAGGTCAGTTTGCCTTCAGGTCACTTTGCATGGCGTTATCATCATATTCCTGATTTCCACATTATGCAAACATGCACAGGTGGACTAATGTACTGTTCTCGGGTCTGCCTCTGCTGTGCCAGTTTGTAAATATTGTATGGCTGTTAACTGAGCACCTTCCGCCTCCTAGTGGTAATGCAAGGCTACTGTACTGTTCCCGGTCAATTCTGGTTTCAGTTTTATGCACACTTTTTTATTTTTTTTTCCCCCTGCACTATAGATCATGCTGCTAGAGACATCTCGCCGCTACAATCCGGCGATCGAGAGCATCACTTTCCTCACCCCGGACTTCATCTACAACAAGGAAGACTTTGCCAAAGCAGGTGTGGATGCGCATAAATAATTGATACCAGTTGGCTTGATCCTGCTTTTAGGTGCGAGGGCCAGGATACCTGACACACCAGTGTAGCTGTGAGTCGGTAGACGCTGGTGAACATTAGCGCTGATGAAATAACACTTAAAACAGTGGCGTTATCAGGTGATCTTGGTTTTCAGTTTCTTCTAATTGTCTGTATGATTCTTAACAGCCATAAGATGCACAGTAGTGTAAAAATAACAAATAGGCTAGTTTGTGTACCGAGATACTACCTTACTAAATATGTCTACATATACTGTAAGTGGTGATATATATATACAGTAGTGAATATTTAGGAGTGTGTTGATGGTGTGTTCTGTCAGGTTGAGGTCAGGACAAGTTCTTCCACACTGAATTTGCTCATCCATGTCCTTATGGACCTTTGCTTTGTGCACTGGTGCACAGTCATGTCGGAACTGGTGCGGGGATGTTGTGAAGGTCAGTGAAGGGAACTATTAATGATTAATTATCTTAATTCACACTCCCAGCTTTGTGGGAACAGTTTGGGGTTTTGGGTTCCTCCCTGTTCCTGCATGACTGCGCACCAGTGGAAGAATGGTCAAAAATTCTTTCCTTGTGGACAGCCTTCTCCGAAGAGTTGAAGCTGTTGTAGCTGCAAAAGGAGGGCCAACATCATACTAAACCCTATGGATTGAGAATTAGATGTTACTTAAGTTCATATGCATGTCAAGGCATGCGGGCGAATACTTTTGGCTTTATAATGTATTTCCATCACACAGTGTATATTCCTAGATGTTTGTAATTTAAGGAAGTGTGAATGGAGTGGAATGCAAAACCTGCTCAGTACACCTTATTGTGTGTCATCATACTTTAGTCCAGTCATATCGTGACTGGAGTCACAAGTCATCCAGACAAACCCAAACCACATTAAAAACCATGAAATGGTATCGCGTTCCATTCTATTTGAGCAGCCTACAACCTGCCCATGTCCTAAAAATTACCACTTCTCTGCAGGGCTGCAGATCGAGTTCATTAACCCCATCTTCGAGTTCTCCAAGGGCATGAACGAGTTGCACCTGGACGAGGCAGAGTACGCGCTCCTTATCGCCATCAACATCTTTTCAGCAGGTCAGTCTATTGCACACGTCTAGGACATTTGTACAGCAGATTACCGACCAGTGATGGCATGAATTCAATATTATTTGTGTGTTTCTTGAAACCCGATTATGATACCGTCCCTGTGGGTGTCATACACAGACACTACACAGCATTAAGGTAAGCTGACACAGTGGGAGTGAAGATGAAGAATCAATTTTCACTGAGGATGCCAGCTGGAGAGTGACAAACAGTTCTTCTGCGATGGTTTATGGATAGTGTTGACTTTTCCAATAATCCCAAAGCCGTCCTTAGTGCTCGCTTAGGGACGTCTGACTTCCTAGCGACATGATATTTTTATGAGGCTAGTTGATCTTTCTTTAAGGCACGTCTGCACTCTTCAAAGGAAATAACGTTTGATGTTATAGAGATGGTCATTTCCATGTCTGTTTTCATCCGTCCTTAGACCGACCCAACGTGCAGGATCATGATTTGGTGGAGAAGCTCCAACAGCCGTATGTTGATGCTCTGCATTCGTACATCAGGATCAAGAGACCGAATGTAAGTCATAATGGAATAGAAGACATCCAAGCAAAAAAAATAAAAAATTTTAATAATATTGCATTTAAATATGTATATGTCTCATTATTTGACATGTTCTTCCTTCTGCTTGCATTAGACTGAAACCTCAAATTCTAATTTTGTCACATACACAGTCACATACAGTACGATATGCAGTGAAATGCTTAGACGACTGCCCGTGACCTTAAAATAAAAGACTATTACTAGGAAATAAATTAATAGTAAATATAACTAAGAAAGAATAAAATATCTATACAATACAAAATATACAAAATAAGAAAAACCTAGCTGTACAATATTTAGAAAAAAATAATAAAATGTTTGTGAGAATGAAGTTGAATCTAAATATAAATGTCCAGGGGGTGTGCAAATATGCCTGAAAGTGTCACATTTAAAGTGACCTATGTGCATCAGGGAAACAGAATGTCCAGGGGGGGTGCAAATATGCCTAAATATGCCTGAAAGTGTCCTAAAAGTTGAAACCTCATAAAAATTGCCTGTTCTTATTAGGGCTGCAACTAACGATTATTTTAATAAAATTGATGAATCGGATAAAAACCTAAAACCAAGAAAAGCATTCATTTCCAACCCTTTATTCAAAAACCGAACTAAAATCTTTAGAAAGTGCACAATCATGTTGCTCCTTGAGCTGTTATAATAATAATAAAATAAAATAAAAATGGACTTGCTCAAAAAACATAGACATGTATGCTTTACATCTGCCAAATATATACAGTGGAACCTTGTATTACGAGCATAATTCGTTCCGGAAGTGGCTCGTATCCCAAAACACTCGTAAACCAAATTTAATTTTTAAAAACACACTAACGGAATCACTGCTGTAAAGTAAAAATAAAACAAATTAACCTGCACTTTACAGTACCTTTGAAAAGAATCACGACAGAGCAGTGTTTCTGTGTAGAGCAGAGAGAAAGAGTGTGTGTGTGTCTGTGAAGGTGAAAGTAGGAGGGGTGTGTGTGTGTGTGTGTGTGTGTGTGTGTGTGTGTGTGTGTGTGCACGGTGTCCAATGACGCGCGCACACAGACACACACAGACAAAAAAGCAGCCTAAGCCTTGAGCAGAGAGAGAAAATAGATTTTTAATGTCTCTAATGAAACTTGCTTTTGCTTTACACGCGCGCTGTACACACGCATACAGACACAAAATAAAATATGTTTTACACACACACACACACGTGGTCACAGTGTTATAGAAAACAGGAAGCGCATGCACGGATGTTGATTATACCAGTAAGAGATGCGCACTAAGACCCAGCAGGGTAGACGATTACCCGTTTACGGATTTCTCTGCCCTATGCCATGTATCTTTCCTCTACCTCCGCTTGTTTTTTTGTTTTTGTTTTTTTTTGCTCCGCCCTGTCTGAGGCGCCGAACTCTGCTAGCATCAGTGCGCGAGAACGAGTGTGTTCACTCCGCTCCGCGTCAAAGAAATGTATTATAATTTTTTTTAATAATCAAATGTCACCGCGTCGCCCGACACAACGAATCGATTATGAAATCCGTTGCCAACGCTTTTAGTAATCGATTTTTATCGATTTAATCGATGCGTTTTTGCAGCCCTAGTTCTTACCTTCACCTGTAGGGGCCACTTAGAATAGCTAATCAAATCATTCACAAAAAAAATAAAACGCTTACACCTGATCGTCACACCCATATGCAGTTATTTTCCTAAACCGTTGCCGCAAAGTTAGAAGCACATAGTTGTCTTAGAATGTCTTTGAATATGTTGTACCTTTAAAAACATCCCAGGGTCAAAGACATGATCTCCCTGGACATTGGTATTGTACATGATGATGTGTAAAAAAAATAAATAAATAAAAAAGAGCTCAAGTGTCCTGCACAGTGCCTTGACCTTAACCCCACTGAAAACCTTTGTGATAAATTGAAAGACAGATCACACATGAACGTTGTCTGTGGCTAAAGGGACACAAAAAAAAAAAAAAAATCATGTACAACCTTCCAAGAAGAGTAGAGGCTCTTATAATGTCCGTGGGTGTGTGCGTGATACTGTATATAGTAACTACCAATGTTGTACTGTAAATATGTATATACATTACCAGTCAAACATTTGAATTTATATTCTACATTAAAAAAAAAATACTGGATTTATAATAACACATCTGGCGTTAAGTAATTAAGTAACAATAACAGTAAATTGTTATTTTAAGACCCAGAGGTCGCCTGTTCTGGAACAGTTCTTGCTAGAACAGTATTGTCAAGTGCATTTGCAAAACCCATCATGCACCATGATGAAACTGGGTCTCATAAAGACCTTCCCAGTAAAGAAAGACCAAAATGTACCTCTGCTGCAGTGGAGAAGTTAATTTAGAGTCACCAGCATAAAAAATCAACTGCCTCAGATTAGAGTCGTAGAAAGAAATACAAATCAGGAGGGTCGTGTGAAATGACTGGTTGTCTGTGTGTGGGTGTATGTACGTATATATAATTTCCAGTCCATTATTCGTTACTGTGTACTTACTCAACTGATTTTAATCCTTGTATGTATGAAATGTACCATGAGTGACCGTGTCATATGTGTCCAATTCACATTCCAGGATCATTTGATGTTCCCACGTATGCTGATGAAGCTGGTCAGCCTGCGCACCCTGAGCAGCGTTCACTCTGAGCAGGTCTTCGCTCTACGACTGCAGGACAAAAAACTGCCCCCTCTTCTGTCTGAAATCTGGGATGTCCATGAATGAAAAATAACTACAAACGGCCAGCCTCAAGGACATAGTTTTTACGGCTAAACGGTGCAGGATCATACTTTTCTTCAGTCCCATTACAAGCCCTGGCCTTGAGGAGCTTGTTTTATTTTCCTCTGGACTTATGATTGTACTCTCCTGTGCAGGATACAGTGGTTTGCGGTCAGTCTTCTCAGAAACGGCACTCTATCGACTGTCTAGGCCATCTAGGAATGTTTAAGGACTGAGTATAGACACTTTTTTTTTATTTTATTTTTTTTATCAGGATTCTTGCTTACTGGAATGAATGACTATACATTTAAAGGCAATTGATTATATATATTTTTTACAATACTTATTCCACTGGGAAAACTTGCAGCCCATTTGAGCATAAATCCAGAGGCATATGCCTTCGAGAATGCAGTGACTTAGTGACCTAACAGAAAGTTTGGCTCTATACTGTATGGGCATTATTTCTCCCTGCACTTTGGGGCCAAAAACCTCTCATTTTCGCACACGGTCATGGAGCAGTGCTCCTATAAATGACTTGATACACCGCAGATAATTTGAGAAACAATTGATGAGCCTCTTTCATAAGTTGCTATTTTTGCTTTGATATGAGCTTGTTTATAAAGGAGTAAAGTGGGATATCTGCTGATTTATTTCATGATGAATCAGCCATCAGTCACATAGTCTGAAATCTATGCGTGATTTACAGCTTGTATAATGTTAAAAAGGCATTATATATATATTTTTTTTTTCACATGGCTAATGTGTCAGGATTCTGAACTTAGTGAGTGGTGGGGGATAACATAAAGCTTCTCGGTTGGCTTGACGAAGTCCTATGTTTTGCTATTTCTTGATTAACTTCCAGAAGGAGTGGGCATGACTATGAAAAGGCTACATACAATCTTGTGTTCACTGTCTAGAAGCAGTGGGATGGTGACTGTGACCAGAAAGCAACCTCTGCTTCAACTATCAATAAACATCCAGCGTGTTACTTACAGGGATCGGTAGGCGTCAGTAGACCTGTCGACATAAACCAGTATGCTGCTTACAAAAACTACTGTAAATTTCAGTGTAAAACCTATAACATTTGAAATAGATATGGGTTTATAACTTTCTTGTGTTTTATGTCATCCATTGTCACTGAGTAACTGCTAGTACAAGTTCATTATAGAATAAACCCTTTTAATATCTTGTCCTCGTGGCCACCTTGGCAATAGTTCCATGACCTAACGGGGCAAAAAGCAAAATACAGATTACAATGTGATTAACAGATTTTCTGAACTAGATGTTAAATATACATTGGCTTTTAACAATCAATGCAACTTCTTTGTCTGAGGCCATGCTCTGGCAACTTGACCACTGTCACACCAATTAAAACTGCTACAGGGTCGTTTGCCTCACCCACTTTGTCTTATTCAGATTTTTTTCTTTTCCTTAATCAGCATATTTATAATAACCTCATTGCTTTGCTTTGCAGCTCGATAACGGTATTTCATAATGTATATCGATTTAGTCAGATGAAGTGGATTTGTACCTGTAACACTGAGGAAAAGTGGGTCTTGTGCGCTTTCTCATGCTTGCAGCTTTAATGAGCATTGATTGGAGTTATGAAGAGCCTCATATAGTGTGAAAAATTTGAGCTTCGACTAAATTTTAACCCTGTTCTCTGTTTAAAAATCTTTCCAAGTACTAAGATTCTTATTTACCCCTGGTATCTGGATTGAATCCGGATGAGAAACCACATGAATGTTTACTTCAAATGCATCTCCAGTCAGACAGATTTAGACCAGGACTGTTCAAATCCAGTCCTGGAGGGCCAGTGTCAAAAAACACTTAAACACATCCACCTAACCAGTCAATTGTCTGGCAGTTAACAGTTAATCAGCTATGTTCAATTAGTTAAATCAGCTATGTTTGAGTGGGAAAATCACCAAACAGTGCTGGACACTGGCCTTCCGGGACTGGACTTAAACAGCCCAGGATTAGAAAGATATTAATATGCAAAGTAGTATTTATATATGCACATTGGCCCATTCAAACATGAACTTTTCTTATACCTCTTTATGATGTAGCAGTGATCATATTTAAATCGAATTGCTCAGATCACTTAAAATATTATATAAATGCATCCGATGGAATTTCCACGTTTGCGTTTTCAGGTAGAGGATCTCCATCTGGTTAAAACCCCATTACTTAAGATGAATAAAATGATCATGTATATGTTTGATGCATATAATTTACCTCCAGTTCTTATTTATGCTTTGGCCTTAGTGATGTCAGCTAATTTTCAAAAAAAAAAAATAATTTTTTTAACCCGGTACTGTTTTGTTCTTTATACAAGTTAGTTGTCACGTGTATTAATTCTTGCTGGTTCTTACTGTAATTGTTAAAAATTTCATGAATAAGTACTTTTTTATTTTATTTTATTTTTTAATGGTATAATTTGTCTCTTCAACTCGCATGCTACTCTTCTTAGCATACATAAAAATCAATTTAATTGTGAATATATTTATTAAAATGATTTGTTTCTAAGCACTGTCTGATGCGATTAAAAGGTTAACAAACTCAAGTGAATCATAGAGATTTTTGCAAACAGTTTATAAGGATAGTGCAAATATAACTATATTTGGCATCTTAAAAAAAAGCATTCTTTGAAAGAAGATTTAGATAAAATTGTGTTGATTCTTCTGAATTGTTTATTGAATTTGTATTGAATTTGTCTAACACAACTATGGTGGTGAGAGAGTGAAATTTTTACACCATTCATTGTTTTTTCACTGTGTGTGTGTGTGTGTGTGTGTGTGTTTGCACACATATGAATACCTGCCTTTTCTCAATACTGTTTGTTAACGTGTGGGCTTTCACAACCATTTCATTCTGATTTTATTTTAATGATTATTTTCTATGCCCTTGTTGGTTGAACCTTTTACTTGTCATTCATCTGACCTGCGGTTTGGTGGCATATAAATGCAAACTTGCATTTTAATGCCTTAAGTGTTTGGATAAACTGCTTTATACACATAATTTAAATCTGACAAATTTTATTGTTCTGCCAGAGTGTATATAAAATGTTTTGTTGAAAATGTAGATGACTAAAAACCTCAGCTATTCTTTATACTGAAATACATTGACCTGAAATATGGGACTGCTACCTGTCTTTGTGTTTTGTTCTTCACTTTTTAACAGAATATAATGTAAATATCTTAATTTACACAATATTGCCTTTTTCATTTTAGGGTTAAAATTTATAATGACTTATAATAAGCCATATTTATAAAATAAACCATACACGCATTCACTGGCCACTTCATTAGTTTGCTTGTTCATTCATTGCTTATTAACACAAATATCTAATCAGCCAATCACATGGTGGCAACTCAATGCATTTAGACATGTAGATATGGCAATGAGAATCTGCTGAAGTTCAGACCGAATATCAAACTGGGGAAGAAAGGTGATCCATGTTACTTTGGACGTGACGTGGTTGTTGGTTCATCTGAGCATTTCTAAAACTTCTGTGATTTAAAAGCATTACCACCTCTAGGGTTTACAAAGAATGCAGGGTTTACAGAACAGAAGCTTCAGACTGTTTCAAGCTAATCGAAAGTAACTCGATAAACATTTAGTTTCGAATGGGGTATGCTAAAGAGCATCTTTGAACACACAACACGTCGAATTCGCATCATGGATGTGCAGCTGACATCGCAAGTGCTCTCTTGTCAATATGGACCAAAAATCTCTAAGGAATGTTTCAACACCTTATTAGATCGATGCCATAAAAAATTATGGCAGTTCTGAAGGAAAACTCACTACTCCCAAGGTGGCCTGTGTGTATATACAATAGATAGACAATCATGGGCAGTTTAAATTGAAACAGTTCTTTATACATCCATCCATATACACTGATCAGCCATAACATTACATTACACATAACATTTGCCACCAAAACAATAATGACCTGTGTGTTCTGACACCTTTCTACTGAAACCAGCATTAACCGTTTCCTCTAATTGATCTACACTATCGCTTCTACCGGATTGGACTACACAGGCCAGTCTTTGCTCCCCATTGCATCAGCGAGCCTTGGTTGCTCATGACCGTGTCACCAGTTCTTCTTGCTAGGATCAAGTTTTCCTTGCTAGGATCAATTTTCTTATGTCCTGTGGCTGTGGGAACATCCCACAAGAGCTGCAGTCTAGCCATCACAATTTGGCCTTTCTCAGAGTAGCTACATTTTTAATATTTCTTTACGATGTCGACTGGAAGTGGAATGGATTCAGTATATTAGGCAGTTTTTCCTGGAGGTTAATGTGTTTTCAAGCAGAAGAACTGGGCAAGCGTAAGGATTTAAGTGACTTAAACAAGGGCCAAATTGTGATGGCTAGAGGACTGGGTCAGAGCAACTCCGAATCAGCAGGTCTTGTGAGATGTTCCTGATCTGCAGTGGTCAGGTCCTATGAAAAGTGATCCAAGGAAGGAAAACTGGTGATGATGACAGGGTTATAGGTGGACAGGGCTCACTGATGTTTTGTGTGTGTGTGTGTGTGTGTGTGTGTGTGTGGAGGGGGGGGGGGGTTCGGGTAGGCTGGCCTCATAGATCAAATTGATGAAATGGTTAATGCTAGCTGTGATAGTAAGCTGTCAATGCATCACTGTTATGGTGGCAAAAGAGGGGACCTACTCAATATTAGGCAGGTGGTCATAATGTTATGGCTGGATCGGTGTATATATGCATGCCTGTCATTGCCTAAATTCACCTATTTAGAAGGAATGCAAATCCTGGACATACCAATAGAGCTTCTGTATGGGTAATAAAACGTACACCCTTTCGTTTTTTTTTTCCGATTGAACACTCTTGCAAAGGCGATTAATGTCAGCCATGATGACAGACAACCTTCAAGTTTAAGACATTAATGCGTAAAATTCGTCGGCTTCAAGTATTGCGAGCTAAACGTGAAAGCGTGAGTGCTCCCCCCTCTTCTCGGAGGAATGGTACAGTCCACTCGGTTAGGTCCTAATGCGGAACTACCAGTCATGACAGCTGCGTCTCAATCGGCTCCTCGTTCATCACATAGGTGCGGTGTGTAGGGTGTATAAGACGCGTTTAACAGCATGAATAGTGCACTTCTCTGAGGAGAGTACGGTGTGATTCGGAACGCGACCCTATGTACAGTGAAAACGAGTGTTATGAGGAGGATGAGGAGTAGGAGGAGGAGGAGGTAGGTTTCACGTAGCATTTCATCGCTGCATCACTCGCTGACCAAGTGAAGGTGGTATAAGAAGATATAAAGCATTCTCTTCAAGGACCAGAAGACAATATCTGGAGGATATAGACCGATTTTCCAGAGGTGAAAAATTTTTTTTCAGTAATGTTGAGTGATGCTAATAATGCTCGCGCTGCTATTTGATTCGCGCTCGTGCGTGCTAACGTTAATGATCGAGCTAGCTATGTAGCTAGGTGCAGCTGATTAAACTGAATAGAATTGAAAGACTGTACAAGCTGACGTACACGTACACCTACGAGGAGCAGGTCTTCTGGTCGTGAGGCTCCAGGTAACGCGATGGAAGAATGCACAATATGGAATAAATGTGAGGAGAAGATGAGCGGAGAAATGACTAACGTTAACTTACTGACAGTTAGACAGCAGAGATGTAGGATTAGCCGTTAGCTTCTCGGAGCTTCTCCATTAGCACGGCGTCACTAGGTAACCTGACACATCCCAAACCGCATTCTGTCTAGTTTATACAGGATTATATTTAGATTAAACTCCACGTATGATACGGAATGGTTTTAATTTAGCCTTAATATTTATTTCATCATTGTCCGTCGTATAATTTATGGGGGAGGGGAAAAAAAGCTCTGAATGTCATCAAATAGCTTCTCCTTGCTGGAGGGCAAATGTGTCTCAGCAGGGAAGCACACACACACACAGTTCACATTTTTAAAGGTACACTCTTTTCTTTTTTTCATAATACCAGAAAACATAAAATATGTACTTAAAGTCTTTATTTTAGAACAGGTGTATTACCTAGCTTAAAAAAATGTCAGGTTGGAAACCTGCCAAAGTGTGCAGCCTACCTTGTCAATAAATGCTTAGCATAGGGTGAATTGATCGATAGATAGATATATAGATAGATAGATAGATACTCCTAAAGAGAAAGAAAATGCTAACTGTAGCTGTATGTGAAGCATGCTTTCATAATTTTCTGGATGGGTAGCATATTCTGATAAATTCTGACAAATATCCCTATCAAATAATGCTACAGTACATGTTGTTGCTCCCTGTCGAGTGGTCGCCACAGCGGACTATTCAATCCGCACACAACTTGGCACAGGTTTTTACGCCGGATGCCAATCCTGACAACCCCTCCATTTTTATCCGGGCTCTGGACCGGCTCTGCATCCAGTGGCTGGGGCATTGGGTGGGAATTGAACGCATGGCAGGTGGGAAAACTACCACTGAGCCACCAATGCCCTAAGGCTAGTACATGCACTGAGCCACGGTGGACCATCAGATCCGCACACAACTTGGCACAGGTTTTAACATCAGATGCCCTTCATGGGCTTCTAACCGGGCTTGGGACCCCATGCAATGACTCAGTAATATGGGTGTGGCAACTCCCCAACAGCAGGGCTTGAACCCAGATCCTCAGAGCATTAGCTGTCTGAGTCCTCGATGCTTCCAGTACATAATCAACCAAATGCGGGAAAACGTTCCCAAGCTTGTCGTTCTTTTGCATGCACAGAACTGTTAAGTAGCAAAAAATTGTAGATAGTATGGATTGGCAGGACAACAACATCTGTTTGTGTAATTGATTGTTACACCAATTGTAGATGGTTATATGTAGATGGTTATAAAGTTGTGCAGCAGTTGGATGTCTGAGTGAAAGAGACATCTTGCTAACGACAGCTCTGTCTGAGCCGAGGTACGTTTTGGGGACATGGTTAGAAATGAGAGATGGGCTCAATGCCTCGTTTGACTAGTCCATTCTGGTTCTTATCATCGCGCTGTGTTGTAATCGAAAACTGGTTTGTACTATACCAAACTATTTTGGCAAATAATTAATAATTTGGAAATTATCATTCAATATGGCAGACAAGGAAATTTGTCAAGGGTTTCAGTGAAAAAGAAAATGTCCAAATACTAAGCTTTTTACTAAGGGCGATCAGTACTAAAAGTGAAGATTATAGCCTTTTTAATAACATAAGTTACATTTTCCTTAATATTAATGCAGCATAATATCGCTGTGGGATGAGAGGAATGAAATACTTTACGACATGTTTTTGGAAGTAATTAATATTCTAATGTTTTATTTTTCACTTGAACCATACTGCTGTCTCATGTCTTGGCTAATATGCAGCTATTTCATATTAGGAATCTTTCAGTAATGTAAAAATAAATGGGACTGGTGCATTATTAAAATTATTTAAACTGTTTACACCCATTAGCTTTTAACAATCATGACAATTGTAAATAAAAAAATCGATATCTGTTTACTTCCCTTCGTTGTTGAGGATGCTCCAGCATCCAACACATCCTAAAATCCTATAAGCTTCCTATAGAATAGACTGATTTCCTGTTTCTTTTCTCTTCTGCATTTATCTCCTTCATTTTCCTGAAATAGGACACTTGATGAGATAAGGTTTCCATGACACATCATCAGATCACATGCAGAATGGCCTACAGAGCATCCTTTTGCTGAAGTCTGTCAGTAAAGACCCAGAGATTTAGAATTCTGCTTGTGGTTGCATAACACTGTAAAAATAATCCATTCCCATCCAGTGTACGTGATGCCCCGTGACCCCATGAAACAACATACTCAAGTGTTCAATTTGAAGTGCTGCTGGTTATAGAGATGATTAATTTTGTTTTAAATAATAAAAAGTTTTCAGAGCTTTCACATAAGAGGAGATATATTTACATTTTATGTCTGTATAGTAAGTAAAATTTCCGTGAACCACTAGTGTATCACATGTACCTACTCTTGTGCTCTTGTGGTTGCTTTTATTTTTCTCGTATGCTTTTTAACAGTTAATAATTATAATAAATGTAAAATAACCGTACATGATTTTGAGAGACAGGTTAGTACCTAACATCACTTATCATCACCTATCAGCCATAAATGGTCGTGTTTTTATCTATTGAAGAAAAAATAAATAAATAAATAAATAGAAATGTTGCCAAGAAACTGGAAAATAGTTTTAAAGAAAAAAATAAAACCTTATCTGTTTATTGCTAGCTTTTGATTGTGTAATGTCAGCTGTACAGGTCCATGTTAATGAGTTGTTACTAATGAAATGACAACAAATGTCCTGGTCCTAATATGTTATCAACCTGATGTTCTTCATAGCCGAGCCGTGCTTATACAGTATATCGTCTGATCAATCAGTTATTTCGAGAAATCGTCTGCACAGAGGTATACGAAAACTTTGTTACAGCTCTATGTGTCTTGTTTAGACTCCAGCTGGGATTTGCATAGCACTAAGTTAAATGCATCAGTGGTGAACTCATCATTTGTTCAGCCAGTAGTGTTGCAGGCTTTCTTTACTTCAGGGGTCTGCAGGGAGGCCATTAGTTGGTGCGATCATGGAAATTAGGGCCCGAATCCGCCTTGAGAGCTGTAATTTTGTGGCCATCTGAGTGCCATTATTTGAAACACTGCATGGACACGTTTTCTGTAGCTGAGGTAAAGAGTAGCTTCCATCTGTTTGGACTGTACGTTATTATATAGAGCGGAGATGGATCTTCGGGTTTATGGGCAGCTGTGTTACTTAATAAAAGCACAGACGTAGTCGGAAGCTATTTAAAGCCCAAGCGATAAGGAAAGAGATTTTTAAGAGGTTTATAAATAGAAAAAAAGGGAGAGAGAAAGAGAAATGCTACAGTAAGTGACGCCAGTGTAATATGGCTAGGGATGCACCGATACCACTTTTTTGGAATACGACTACGAGTACTTGCATTTCAGTACTCACCGATACCGAGTACTTAATAAAAACATTATTTAAATTTACAGGTAACAGCTTTAGTCATATAATTTAACAAAAAAAACAAGGGACTAGTTTGGAATTAAGAACAT
>JAQMYJ010000023.1:8675004-8702819 GCA_030014305.1 Clarias laeviceps | reverse complement strand
CAGGTTAATTTGTTTTATTTTTACTTTATATTTTGTGTTAATTATTTTTATGTATTTATTTTTTTGGGCTGTGAAACGAATAATCCATTATTTCTTATGGGAAAATTCGATTTGGTTTACGAGTGTTTTGAAATACGAGCCCGCTTCCAGAATGAATTATGCTCGTAATCCAAGGTTCCACTGTACACGCATTTATACATATTCCATCAGCAGTACAATTTATCCGTTTTAACAGTAGCTAATTATGAATAACTTTGGTTCGACATGACATGAATCAGAAAACCCAAATGCACAGTGTCTACACACATCATCTCCGGTAGAACTTTTGTATAACCGTTTTTTTTCTTTTAAATCGGTGCAGTGCTGTGTTTTATGGCAGCTGGCGTCCTCTCCATTTACTGTGTCTCAGTCTACCGCTCTCGTGTTAGGCCCCTGTATCAGCAGTAACCGTGAGAGGGAACTGTCTGCTACTAGTTAACCAAAAAGGGTCAGCAAATATACTTGGGCGTCCCACCCACATATACTTTATGTTTGGGGAAACGCTGTGATGTACTGTACATAATTAGGCCTTTTCCAAACTTTTACCCTGTTGGAAAAGCCATACAGTTGTCTAGACACTCAACTGAACCCATCTAATCTGCTCTCTTATCATACTGTACCTTATTGCCTGCATCAGTGCCTGACTTCTGTATTTCTCAGTAAATTGGCTCATTTCAGTATCACTTGCCCCTTGATGGGTCTTTGCTTAACTAACAGACTAGTTGTCTGTGTTTAGTAAAATATTTTGTAATCATACAATTCTATTGTTTAATTTCCAAAGCGAGCAGGGTGTATACAGTAAGAATACACGTGAAGGACACTAGAAAGCAAGTGCAATTGGCTAATATGGACATGTGAATTATCACGAGGTGTAGACACCAGAAACTCACACTCCACATGCCTGAAACGGTCTCCTCACACATATTTATCATCAACCGTGTTGAGTCATAGCGAATCTAATACTTTAAATATATTTCCCTATTGAGTGAGATAATTAATTTGAAAAAGTGCATATATATGCTTTCTTTGCTCAGTGTGAAATATTTTTTTACTTTTAGAATATGTTTATTTATTTAGGTTAATGTATTTGCCAGTTCTTATGTACATCGCCTTGCTCAAAAAGAAAGTCATCGTTTCAAAAGGGTCAAATTATTGGGCTGCATCAGCCAAAGAAAACAGCTAAGGAGATTTGAAATTACTGGAACTGGGTTGAGAACCCTTGAACACATTATAAAAATCTGGAGAGATCGTGCTGAAACGTCAACTTTGTTAAAGAAATGTGGTTGGGGAAAACAAATCTTGAATGTAGATCACTTAAAGTTGCATGGTTAAAAAAAATCAACATTAAAAACCATAGCTATGTTTAATAGTGAAAGTAAGAGCGTTTTCATATACACACATACACAATGTGATGAGAACTCACAGGATTGGGACTAAACAGCTGTGTGGCCATAAAAACAACAAAAAAACACACTTGTTAGTGAGACTAATAAAAAAAAAAAAAAGGCTTTAATTTGCTAGCAGGCATAAAGATTGGACTGTGGGGCAATGGGAAAAGGTCATGTGGTCAAGATGGGAGCGTCAGGGTAAGAAGGGAAGCGTGCGTAGTGCGAGTTTTTCTTCTCTGATAGCACGGCCGCTTTCCACGACTCAAATTGTCAAATAGTGTTTCTTGGAGCGTGCGGAATTATTTTCACACATGGACTGGCCTCACATTGTGTCAATCATATGCAGTTGTTTTAACAGAGTCTACATATTTTTAAAATGACAGATGAGCATCGGAGATGAAATCATTTGTTTAGAATCAGGATCCAGATGCCGGAAATGATGTGTCTGATTTTAAATTATTATTATTATTTATATTTATTTTTTTAATGCAGAAGGTAGAAAACGTGAAGGTTGACCACAGTAGTGCTGGCAGGTTTGCCAGTGAAGGGACCTTACAGCTCTAGTGTCCTGGGTTCAATCCAGAGCCCATGTCACTGATTCTGTTAAGTTTCTCTGCATGTTTTCTCTGTTTGTATGGATTTCCTTCCAGTTGTTCTCCACCTTCCAAAATCACACCGGTAGCCCTTACACCCAGGAGGTACCCCACCCCTGATCAGAATAAATTACATACTAAAGGTAAATGAGTGAGTAATGATGGTCGAAATTTGGCTTAACAATTAAAAAAATATATTGAACTAGTATTTAAGAAGACGTTCAGAGATTCTGCTTTCTAAAGGTTCTTGTATGTGTCTCGATTGTCTAGTGATGCTCAAAAAGCTAAGTATTAGCCAACTGACTAGTGATGAGTCGTTCATGAACGATTCGTTCTTTTTGAACGAGTTTTTAACGTGCCACAGAAGAACAAGTAGTCTCTGAGAGGTGATTTGTTCAGAACGTCTCTATGTTACGATGGTGTAACATAAATGAAAAATACTTTTAAACTGTTTAAACTTACAATTGCGACTTATCTTCCGAGTCAACACTCCAATTTACTGCAGATCACAGAGTGCATCATAAACACAGTCTCTTTTGTCATTTTCATTTGTCTTCGTCCTTGATAAAACGCCGTGGGTTAGGTACTGTAGGAATAGCTAATCAGAAAGTAAACAGGCCTTAATTGAAAGTAGACATGATAAAATGCTAAGGCTATCCTGGTAGATTGTGTTTGAACAGGTTCCTTTCTTCCTAATGAGAAAGCGAGTATTATTTGATGGTGTCAGTTTGTTTGGTTTGGATTGTGTGCCGGCATATGTCGATGGATCCCATGGAGAATAGGGCAGAATTGCTTTTCAACTGTCTGTGCAGTTTGGTGTTTACACGCACCACTGAAGCCCTGTCAAAATAAAAATGCATTAGGAGAAATTGGACATGTTCATCGTGTGTATTCAGCGTGAGTGTTTTCAGAACAAGCATTGCCAGGATAACAAAAATGTTGGAAGACCAGCAATACTGATAAGTGTAGCAAAACGGGATCATTTCCTCGCTTTATTTAATTAGTTTGGTGCTTTGATTCATAGTCATGAGGTTTCATAACATATATTTATTCAGTGCTTTATCCTGGGCATGGTTCACGATGGACTCCAGCCAGGCTATTCTCGTTTGTGTTCACGCACTCTTTCGTACTCTGTGTCCGCGTCTCCTGTTGATTTTGGAAAGCGGAAAGAAACCAGACAAACCAGACAACGAGAGATCTAGTGTTTAAGTTCCAGCCCATTCACCTCTAAATGTCACTGCACACCATGGCTATTAAAAGTTCTTTGTTTAACCAAGAGTAGAAGAGTATTTTACTGTCTGTTGTATATCATTTTCGTGATAAAATGCCCTTTTTTTTCTCTTTTTTTTTTTTTTTTACATGACTGGCTACATTCCCTTTACAAAACAGATGTACAGTGAGGAAAGATTGTAGTATCATATCATTTTAATGAGCCTGTTGTTACCTCGTGTGATACATAGCGGTGTGATATTCAGCGTTTTTTTTCGATGCGACAAACGCACACACACATTTGCGGGTTTGCCGAGCTGCATCACTTACTGCATATTTATAGGTTGGAAAGTTACAGTCTAAGGCGGGGGTTTGTCATTAATGGTTTTATTTTTAATTAAAATATCAAAATGCTGCTACAGTAATCAGGAAATAATTCATCACCACTGTTTATTTCTGCTCCCTTTACTTTCAGGTGAACTTTTATTTCCTGAAAACAATGATTTGGATCCTGCCTGTCTAGAACGACCTGCTTCTAATTGCATCCTGATCGGGCAGCTCCTGCGCCAAGAGCTTCTCAGAGCCGTAGTTGCCATGACTTAGACCTGCTGCTCTTTCAGAGATGGAGAAAAAGAAAATGTGTCAGCGTCTCCTGGACTACCTGGTGGTAGTCGGAGCGAGGTAAGAGTGCCTGAGCGCACGCATGTCATCCTCCTTATGTGTTTTGGCTTTCTTTTGTTTTCGTTTTACTAGGTGTAATGGCTCTTAGTGTGTGGTAACTACTGTGTGTAGACTGGGTGTGCTGGTATTCAGTATGCATGGATTAATGGGAGTGTGTGTAAGATGTTTGCTTGAGGTGTGTGCTAGGATGGTATGTTTCTAGTGCTCGAAATAAGAGGCCCTCTGCTGCTTAGAATCTTTTCAGTTTAAATGTTAGTATTACGTATAAAAGTTCACAAAAATGTATTTATGCAGCTTTTGCCTGTTGATAAGTGGGGCTCTGTCAAAGAAATTCTGGTAACTTTGATCAAAGATTTCTTTAGACAGTCCATCATGCCAGCTAAATTGAAGCCAAATCTCAGATTAATGTCCTGTCAAAAAAAAAAAAAACAACAGAAGAAAAAAAACTAGCTCTTAGGGCTTAGAAAATGCTCACTGCAGTTTACTGGAATCGGTGTGTCTATAACTTTTCTCTCTTCCCCCCCCTCAGGCAGCCCAGTAGTGACAGCGTGGCCCAGACACCTCAGCTTCTGAGACGCTACCCATTAGAGGACCACTCAGACTTCCCTCTGCCCCCAGACGTGGTGTTTTTCTGCCAACCGGAAGGCTGCTTGAGCGTGCGACAGCGCCGCGTCAGCCTGCGCGACGACTCCTCCTTCGTCTTCACGCTTACCGATAAGGACTCGGGCGTCACGCGCTACGGCATCTGCCTCAACTTTTACCGTTCCTTCCAGAGAGGCCACCATCGCTCACGTTCAGAATGCAAAGGTCAGCCGTAACTCTGTGCCTGTTAGAACTAATATTTCTGTAATGTCCCCCCTCTAGAACTCTAGAAGAACTCAAGCAGAGAATCACTGAGGCGCTTGAGAAGTTTACACAAGATACACTACAGCGTGTTTGGCAGGTGCTGGACCACCGACTTGATGTGTGTCATGTCACCGGCGGTGCGCATGTTGAGCATTTGTGAAGCTCTGTGAATTCGGTTATAAAATTTATATCCATTTGAATAAGTTGTTGGAATTTTGATAAATAAATCTTTTATTTTTCAACATGAAGCCTATTTAATTTTGTTTGCCTAGGACAGAGATCGGCAACCCGCCTCTCCCTGCTGCTTTGGAAAATAAATAATGAGCATTTCATTAAAGTTTATTTTATTTTAGTAAGTTTTTTTTATTATTTATTTATATTTTTTTTAATTCTAAATTAAAAGATTATGGTAATCTTATAACATAAAAATTATGTTTCATTTTTTTGTCGCTCAAAATATCTGTCACAACCGCAGATGTGCGACACCCGCCGGTACGCGATTTCTAAATAGTCTTTTTTTTTTTTTTTTTTTTTTTTTCAATTAAAAAAATATATATAATTTTTAATATGATGGGACACAGGAGCAGACGGCATTTTCGGTTTACTGCAGGTGGACGATTTGAGTTAGGTTTTTTATTCCATAAATACAAGGAGGACTCAAATAGACATTGAGCATTTTATTCAACGCATTTTTCCTTTTTTTTTTTCTTTTTTTTTTTCCGGAGTTTAAAATGTTTTTGTTACATGCTGAAATAAAATTTTGTTTTCTCTGTAGCAGTTCATTGGTTTCAAGTGCAACCAAATATTTTTTTTTTTTAAATATATAACATGTAGGTAAAAAAAAAATGATGTATGTAGTGTTATCTTCATTTTAGATGTCAATGTTTTTGTGGCTCCCGGGGTTTTCTTTTTCTGTGGAAAACGGCTCCAAATGGCTCAAAGTGACCCCTGGGATAGGACATGTAGTTACTCAGAGAATCATACTGTCTTTCAAATGATGGGAAATATTTTTGGGACACCCTGTAGAATGTTTTTGACACACAGAGGCCTCCTCAGTGCCTCTTAACACACGGGAATCACACACAATGCTCATAGCGAACAGCTTAACGGTCATCATCTAATTGTGTTTGTTCCTTCTCCAGACCAAGCTCGGTACAGTCTGCATTTTGCATTTATTTTTTTATTATTATTTTCTTTTAGTTATAAAGAATCTTATAATCTCTCTTTGTACAGACAAACCTTTTCAGACAGACCCTGCAGTCGAAGCAACTGAGAAATGCGACCCAACGACCTTGTCTCTCTCTGGTGACCAAACCGTGCCCACGGCAGGAGACGGTGCACCAGAGGCGGGCACCGGACGGTCGCCCCGTCCCAAACGCAGCACCAGGGGATCGGCACGTAATCGCAACAGCATGCTGACGTCGTTGTGCATCCTGAGCCACTACCCGTTTTTCTCCACTTTCAGGGAGTGCCTCTACATCCTCAAGCGCATGGTGGACTGCTGCAGTCACAGACTCAACCAGAGAGCGGGCAGCGCCAAGGGTAACCAGCGGTGAGTACACACCCACATCATCGCAGATTAGTATTGTGCATTTCTATACATATAGAAATGACTGATTCTATCCATTTTGCTTTGAATATGTATCATATCACTGTGCTTTTTACATAATTCTGCAAATAAGAAGGCATAAACAAAATGCAATTTATTATGATTATTATGTTTTTTAGAGACCTGTAATTGGAAAGATAAGTAACAGAGTATATTAAATAGGAAGAGCACGTGCTATAATTGAATGTACTTCCGGCCTTTGTTGTTAAAAGGGAGCATGTCGCGTGTGGTATACAAAGAAGAAAGCGTGAGATTGTGTGGGAGAGGATGATGATGATGATTATCTTGTTCTCTCCATAGGAAGGTTATGTAAGTCGTTTGCGGTGTGTTTGTGAGACAATAGGCTTGTGTGGCGTGGTGACTGCTCACTCCTCAAGTGTCTATCATTAAACAATCTTCACGAGTGCTTCAGCAGTCTTGTTCAGATCAATAAGTGTCGTGAGTGATGGCTCCCCCTTTTCCTTTTTCTCCACAGAGAATCTTTTTTTTTTTTTTTTTCTGTTGTAACCTAGCAACCGCCTTTCACAAAGTCTCAGTAACAGGTTCAGGCCTTGATTTTTGTTTGTCCTGCCAAACTCCCCAGATTTGCTTTCAGAGCATTCGGAATAAAATTTGCAATAAACTCTTTTTTTGAAAAGCTGAGCTCTGGGCACATATTACTACAGAATGTAAAATATGAGTAGTTCTGGTCTGCTGACAAGGATGAGTGTAACCTCATCCTTGTTTACTTAAAGATTTGTTTACTTTAAAAACAGCGCAGTGAATCAGCCTCATTTTTGGAGGATTTATATATACATATAATATATACATGTACATAAAAACTATTTAAATGTACGAGATGCCAAGGTGACATTTTTAAGGATGTGCTAAAAGGAAAAAGAAAAAAAAAAAACAGAGAAGTTCGCGTCACATACGATTAAAAGCTGAATATTTCATGAACTGAAGCATCACTCAGGGCCCAATTAAAGCCACGAAAGATCACTACTACAAAACGAGCCAAGATCATTATCTGTGTGTCTGCTGGGTTTAAAAAAGTATTATCAGGCAACTGCAATAAGCTACAAATAATTGTTCCGCTTATTATTCAGTTTGCTGGCCAGAGGAGGAAGTGAATATTTGTTTTTAATTAGTTAGAGCCTGATCGTGTACAGCTTTGCTGTGTCTACATTTAGGTTTTATTGTCAGGTACATCAATCCGTGCAAAAATAATTAGCTTTAATTGTGTTACTCATGCAAACAGAATTCATGTTTGCACGAGTTTACTGAAAATGTGAGATTTTTATCCGTCTCCCGGTTGCGGCAAATTTTGTGGGAGTTTAGTAGTACTGTATGCAGATTGCGTAATGCCTACCTCCAAAGGGCAATTCTGACTCAGATGCACACTCTGTCTTAGCGCAGCATCCTCCTGGCAAAAGAAGTGCAATTTTTGACTTTGCTCCAGCACTGGCCTTTTGACGGCACGCATCCGAACACATTACACATGCACGTGGGTCGTCTCAGTGTGTCCTTGAAATCAAATCTTTGATTAATGTGTTTTTCATGAAGCATATTTCTCAGTTATTAGTTATCAGGATGAGAATGTTTGCTGGTTCATAAGGTTTTGTGTTGATCTGCTTGTTCGATTTGGTTTTAAAATAATCATCAACGCCAGATCAGAGCTGTAAGTCAAAATTGTAACACGTGTTGACAGAAGCATACAGAGGGTTCAGGCTACAGGGCACCGTTGCTCTACACTGGTTTAATGGCAAAGATTTTTTTTCCTCACATGTCAGTGAAGCAACATTTAAATTGCTCTGAGAAATCTAGTCTGAGAAAGGTGAAGATGACAGATGTCGTGTGAGCAAAGAGATACCTGCGAGACAAAGACAGAACGCCTGACAGAAAGAGATAGTAAGAGCTGTCAGAAGTATAGAGAGATGAGGACTAAATGAGAAATGCGCTTATGTAAGAAAGAGACAGCTGAAGCAGACTTTTTAACAGATTGAGGTTGCTGACTCTCCTCGGGGACCGGCTGCAGGAGGTGGGAGGCTTTCACACAGGAAAATTATGGCCTTCTCGCTGTCCTGTCATAAAAGATACACTCCCCCCCCCCCCCTTTCTCTACCCTGACTGCATCCTTCACTCACAAGCTCTGATTTGTCTCGGGGAAAAGTCACTCCTAGTGCATAGTTTAAAACCGTATCGCGTTTGTATATGATGATAATGAAAATCATCAGCAGTTGAGATGCTGAACAAATTGATTCAATAATGTAACAGGATTCTTTTGTGTGGCAATTCATGTATGTTCGTAATATGTAATTATTTTTTAAATACCTTTTTTTAATTTATATACATTTGCATTTGAAGCGGTAAAATGTTGCCAATTCTGCAAGTGGTGTGCTCTAAACTATTCACACATTAGCAGGCAGTACAGTATCCTGTGTTGTAGGAGATTCGTTTAATTATTTTATTTTTTTTAAAATCTGCAAGAAATGTATAAAGAATCCAGGGCGTTTATAAAATTGTGATAGTTATAGAATCACAATACAAATGTATATATCATAATAAATATGATATCATTATTGTATCAGGGGGCCCTGGTGATTCCCATACCTAATCGTGTGCGTGTGCGTGCGCGCGTGCGACCTCTTTCTAACCTGTCCAATTAACAAAACATGTGATGATGTACCGGTGTAAATGTTTCTACTGGATGTCTTCGGGGAACGTTATAAATCTGTGCTCAGGGTTTTACTTTAAACTGATTAATGGCCTCATCCTCCCTCTGTGCCAGACACCAGTGGGTTTGGTGTTATCTTTAATCCCTGCATTCTAGTAGATTACTAAGGATTAGAGGAATTCATGAGCACGTTCAAATAGCGAATTATACAATTTCCTGACTGTATTTACTCTACAGACTCTACTGTCCCTCCGTTTATAGAGAAACCGTAAAGATGATTTGAAAACTGGTAACCTAGTCTACAGGATGCTAGGTGTCACCATTCATTGCAACTAATGATCCTATTTTTAGACATGCTTACTGGAGTGTCCTCTCCTTCCCTGGTTCTTGGATGTAAACACTTGTGAATTGTGGGTAGTGTAGGCAGTGATGGGTGATGATGAAACGATGTCCCTGTCAGCTGGGTACAAATAAACCCAGTGCTGCAGTGTGGATTATAATGATTCACACAGTTCTGTCCATAATTCTTCTAGGATTATGCCTGAGAGTCTTTGTGATGAAGGGCCATTTTGTTTCATGTATAGCAGATGTCGTACAGTGTACAGTGACCTTGGATTTTGATTTATGCATTAAATTAACACCAATCATCAAGATATTAAAAGATCTCTGTGCACATATACACGCACATATACAGTGATCCAATGAAATGTACACACTTCAGAAAAAGAAAAACTATATATTAAATATATTTTAATAGTACAATATGTAAAAGATAAGATATTTTTATAGTAAATTTATTGCTATACATTATATATTGATATTCTGTTAGAATAGTATGATAATAATATTAGTTTCACATTAATATAATATGCATCATACTATTTTTCTTTTCCTGAAGTGTGTATGATTTAATTTTTGGCTGTCTCTGTGTGTCTGTATATACACACATATATGTATATATAATGTGTGTGTTTATCCTCCAGGGATACCATGTGGCGCGTGTTGGCTGGTGCCCTTTCAGTGGAGGAGAAGGAGAAAGGTACTCAGTTGCTCCATGACCTCCGGGAAATGGAATCATGGGTGTACAGGCTGCTGCGCTCGCCGGTCCCTGTAGCCGGCATGCGGCGCGTCGACGTGGAAGTGCTGCCTCCAGAGCTGCAGCCGGCACTCACTTTCGCTTTGCCCGACTCGTCACGATTCTGTCTCGTGGACTTCCCGCTGCACCTTCCATTGGAACTACTGGGTGTAGACGCCTGCCTGCAGGTGCTCAGCTGCATCCTGCTTGAACACAAGGTAGGAAGCTGCCTACAAGCAAGTTCTTTAGCATAATGCACAAGGGTGAGTCAAAAATGATCCGCACTCTGGCTGTAGAATTTATTTAGATTAGTTTTTTAGATAGGACAAATAAATTATTCTTGCTGTTCAATATACTTTGTCAATCTTTCAACAAGATTCGTATTCCTCTTAATAAAGAATGACGCTGTGTGCACCGCTGTCTTCACTTCTTCATCAGACCTTAATCTTCGTCCTTGTAGAGCTGCTTTCAGGAGAACGTACAAGTGAAAGTCCGATGGATAGAGATCAGGACTATAGGGAGGATGCTTTAACACCTCAAAACCAAGTTTTTGGGCAGAAGTGTGCGGACGTGCATCGTCACACAAGATGACGACGCCTTTGGATAGCAGTCCTCTGCGTTTAATCAGAGGTTTTTCCAAAACTCTGATTTGAGAATCTTAGAAAACTGTAACCATCAATTGATGGTTAACTTTTTTTCTTTTTTTTTTTTCCCTTTGAGGCTGTTTCCGTTCCATACTCTGCCGTTTACTTCCAGACTCATAGTGATCAATCCATGTCTCATCACCAGTAATGATTCTCTTTAAGAAACTTTCATCTTCCTTAGAGTATCGTTCCAAATTTTGTTTGCAGATTTTGTTAGCCAAGCGCTTTTTTTTTTTATCCTCTTCCATGAGTTGTCTTCGATAAAAGAATAACAGCATCAGGTACACCACAAAAAAACTAATCACTGCACTCTGCTCTGCTTTCGGGGGGAAATCACATGTATGGCTCAAACTGCAATTACAAATGAACTGATGTAACACGTTCACACCTGTGCAGCAGTGACTGTAGCCTTGAAAGGAAAGCGCTGATAACACAGTACAGCCAGCATAATATAACCGGAGTGCAGATGATTTTTGACTCAGCCTTTTACATTCCCAGGCTCTTTTTCAAATTCAGGGTTTTGCAGGTCAAGTTTTAATTTAAATTTAGTACGTACATTTAATTAAGCAGTGACCGCAGGACCTCTTAAGTAGAATGAGTTATGGGGAGCTTTTGTATGTAGAATATTCTGTTCCAAAGCAAAAAGCAATCACACCAATCAAATAACCTGAAATACAATACACACACTGAAAAGCAAAAACTTGACTGCATTTCTCTTGCACTGCTCGGGATTGCTGTTTAAGAATTCATTGCTAAACTTGAGTCAGAATTTAATCTGATCCACCTTTAAGAGTGATCAGTGACCCAGGGCTTTACATTTCACTCTGTGATTGCATTTAAAATGGAAAAGTAATGCGTGAAATACAATACCTAAATTGTATGATTTTTAATTAGTGATATGCAGAAGACATTCCACACTGAAATGCACAACCTTTATTTCTTTTTTTTTGGCACATAATCTTGTCTGTGAAAAGCAATAAGAAGGGATTTCTTATTTAGAAATCAAAAATAATTGAACAGATTAAAGTAAAATGCAATGCAATGGGAAATTTCAATCACAGTCCTGAGGGATAGTTTGTAGTGTGGAATATGTTGTGTATTCTATAAATCAAAATATCTTATTCTTATCCTCTGTGCTCATTCTAGGTGGTACTTCAGTCTCGGGATTACAACGCTCTCTCCATGAGTGTGATGGCTTTTGTGGCCATGATCTACCCTCTGGAGTACATGTTCCCCGTCATTCCTCTACTGCCCACCTGCATGGCTTCAGCTGAACAGGTACTGCAACATGAATAAAAATAAATAAATAAATAGATAAAACAAACCCACCAGTACGGTACATGCAGTGTGTATAAGAGCAGCTAGTCTCTTATCTCCCTGCATTTTATATCCCCTCTTTCTTCCCGTGTCTTCTGCTCTCCAGCTCCTGCTAGCTCCCACTCCATATATCATCGGTGTGCCCGCCAGCTTCTTCCTGTATAAATCAGACTTTAAGATGCCTGATGATGTTTGGCTGGTGGATCTGGACTGCAGCAAGGTCGGTAATTTGTATCGGATAAGCCAGTCAGTCTGTCTGACAATATGGTCGCAAAACTGCTGACTCATCCTAAGCACGTTATATATTATCAGTGTTTTGTTGGATGTTCACAGGTCATTGCTCCCAACAATGCTGAAATACTCCCACCTTTGCCTGAACCAGAAGCCACAGAGTTGAAGAAACACCTGAAGCAGGTAGAATAAGTGCACAAATTAAATGGATTGATACCAGTATGATGTAACTACTATTGAAGAATAGTTTCTTATGATTTATTACTTTTTTTTCATTAGTTTTAAGCAGTAGCACTTGCTGTTTTGATTAAGGTGCTTTCACACCTATTTTGTTTGGGGATTACCAACAATTTCTAAAGCAAATGAAAAGAGAAAAAAAATAAAAACATTTATTTTGCTTAATATGACTAATTCTTTTTGAATAATCGGTCATCTTTGCAACAAACAATAGAAGTGAGTCTGAAATAATGACCTCAAATCAATATCACAATTACTCGAACATTTAACTTGATTATGATTAATGGAAGGATTTATTTATTTATTTATCTGCGTAATCGTTTATTTATTTTCCCCACTCAAAGTTCACTGCACGGTACTGTAAATACACTCAACTATTGAACCTGGGATTTTATTTATTATTTTTTTTAATGATGTGGTTCTTCTCCATCTTGCTTCCATGTTGCAGACTGGAGTCATGTGACTTCACATGAACACACGCACAGTAGGGAAAGTATTAACAAAGTTTAAAATATAAATTGGAAAAAATATAAAAATTGAAATAAAGCTAAATAAGTTTGGCCAATTGACATGGCCAACATAGTCAGTTTTGATAAATTTCATAAATTCTTCAAGAGCTTGTTTAATCCAAAATTGTTTTTTGACCCTAAACTACTGGTGCAATTGATAGAGCTCCAACTTGCGTTTAAACGACTATGGCATTTGTTTCCTTCATAACAAATATTACTTGTGTGACATTCATGTGTAATATAGTTGTCATTAAGAAATGTGATCCCATCAAATTCCAGATTAATCCATACACACCCATATGTGCAAATCACTTTAATCTGCTTTAAATCGGTGCAGTGTGAAACGACTAGTACAAATGGGGTGTAACAGAAATCAAACTCTAAATCATATACTGTATATACAGTAGTAGGTGTGAAAACAGTCTTAAATCCTGTGTTCCATGTCATGATGTTATGTTTCCTGTTTTGTTTTTTTTTGTTTTGTTTTTGTTGTGTAGTTTAATGAATCCTTTTTTTTTTTCCCCCTTCCCTTTTTTTGTTCTAGCTTTTGAAGGTAATACAGTTTTCTGAGTGCATTTGCTTAAGTGTTGTAACTAACGTCCAATCCCTAAAGCAGAACACTTGGAGAATTTAGATTAGATCATAATCCAGAACTCGGGTCTGATTCAGACGAGTGTTCGAACAATTCTGCTTCATCTGATCTTGCAAATTGTTTAACACCTTGTTGCTTTTTGATGATCCGTACAATCATCCTAACCAATTAACCAGATAATTAGCTTATTCACATTTTCTCATTCTGCAGATACAACCCAAAACACTCGTATAAATCCTTAATCATGGTTCTGATGGCCATCACTGATACAACCTGAATCAGACCCAATACAGTAAACGCCAGTGTGTGGAGTTATAACTCCTTTGATATTTTCCTTTTTGTTAAATGTTTGTGTGTTTATCATTGTGAACAACTCTAAGAAATGTGTCTCTTTATGTAAAAAAAAAAAAAAAACAAGAGGGAGAGAGAAATGTTTTGCTGTGATATAATTAAGAAAACGTTTCAGATTGTATGTTGAGTAATAATTCTATCTATACACAACATGCAATCTTGCTCTAATTTGTTTCCCTACAAACACAGTTACTTCAGCTGTCTCTTCATCTCTTCCCATTCATCAGTTTAGACCTTTAGCGGAGTTATCCCTTTGATAACTAGATGGTCTTTTTATTAACTGGCTGTCCTGTCTGTCTGTTTGTGATGCAAAGCTTCTGTGTTTTTCTCATAATGTTTTTAACTTCCTTGTGCGTTTTTTTTTTTTTTTTCCTTCTCCCGTATAAAAGTCCCCCCCCCTGACACACACACACAGTCTCTCTGTTTGTACTTGATCACCCACTCTCTTTGTTCTCATGCGTTTAGTCTCCAAGACAGTCACATGCCCTGCCGATCCATACCAGCACTTGGCTGGGGTCGGTAATCATGTGACGCTCCCTCTGTTTGTTTGGTCTTGTGTTCCAGTGTCTGGTTAGGTTGACTGTGATCACCCAAAAGCAGATCTTCGCCTCCGACACAAAGGTTCCTAAATCTCTGCTTCTGGAACGTGCCATGCTTCCTACCTGCACGGAATCGTTCCTCTTCCTGCATACATGCGCTGCCTATGTATCTCACACGGATGCGCACAGCTGTCTGCATTCTGTATTTAATTTTTTTTTTGTCTTACTTGTGCACAATTGTACACGTCTTTGCCCATCACACAATAATGCGATCATCTGCTACTCAGAGTTTGGCTTTAGCATGTCTGGATCCCGCAGCACTCATGTTTCATTCAGCGTTTATCACCGTAAATGAACAGATTGGAAATGGATTTGGTGTTTGACTTGGCGCTGCAGCCAGCCTGACTGTCAATAGTGCGTAAAGGTGCTGAAATGCCAGCTGTTTCAGTGAGATGCCGAGTGTCCAATATCAGTATCCTCGGAGTGCTTTTAGCTCAGTGTGATCAACCCACCCTTTCTCTAACAATTTCAAACCTTTAACCCACTAAATCTGCAGCTCATTCCAGGCAATTAGATCAGGGTTTAGATAATAACCTTGATGATTAGATGACATTTTGAGCCAACAAGTTGAACAAAATTGTGTTCAAAACACAGCGAGTACTTTTTTGTCTCCGCCTCGAATTTCATAAGCATCCCAATTTTGCTCGTGAAGTACTGTGTATGAAATATTGCCTGAAGTGAGAATGCTAACAAGCCCTTACCCTTTTGCACTTAGAGCTTTTGAGCTCAGACTCACTCTCTACACTTTCTTATGCAGTCTCTCTCTCTCTCTCTCTCTCTCTCTCTCTCTCTCTCTACCCACCCTAATCCGTTTCTCCACAGGCTTTGGCCAGTATGAGTCTCAACACTCAGCCTATTCTAAACCTGGAGAAGTTCCAGGAGGGTCAAGATCTGCCTCTTCTGCCCCCAGGCCGTGACAAGTCCTCCCCCTCCTCAACCGAGTTTAACCCTCTTATTTATGGAAATGATGTTGACTCCGTGGACGTGGCCACAAGGTCCATAAATAATAATAACTTTATAGAATTACATTTTTGTCAATAAAACTGTAAAATGTGGTCAAATTTATTTTAATTTATTTATTATTTATCATTATTTAAATTTTTCAGGGTGGCGATGGTGAGATTCTTCAACTCTCCAAACGTACTGCAGGGGTTTCAGATGCACACCCGTACCCTGAGACTCTTCCCAAGACCCGTGGTCGCCTTTCAAGCCACGTCTTTCCTGGCGTCACGGCCACGGCGCACCAGCTTTGCCGATAAGCTCTCACACACACAGGCTGTGGAATATTATGGAGAGTGGGCCCTAAACCCCACGAACTTGGCCTTCCAAAGGATCCACAACAGTAAGGACACGGAATATCAAGTGGAAATTTTTTTATTTTATTTAAATTTTTTTTAAGGTTATGTGATACAATCATAACCCATGTGTGTGTTTCAGATGTGTATGACCCCTCCCTGATAGGCGATAAGCCCAAGTGGTATGCTCATCAGTTGCAGCCTGTGTTTTATCGCGTTTATGATGGAAACTCGCAGCTTGCAGAGGCTATAAGTGGACCGCTGGAGGATGATGGCAACGAGTCGGACCCTACAGACGACAGGTAGGAAACATGCTTATGGACTCATTAGGGGAAAAATTAAATTTTTTGGATGAATAGACTCGTGTGTGGCTCATCCACAGGGTGGTTTTAAAGGACTGATGAGCTGATTAGGCACTTCATCCACGGGGTGATTTTAAAGTACTGATGAGCTGATGAGGCTCTTCAGAAAGTCTTTGAGTCAGCCAGTTTCAGACTCCACTCACATTAGAAAGATGCATTACTCTGAAAGCTTGGCAATAAACACATTCTCTATTTTTTACTGCAGTTAGTAATTTAGTCTTGATTAAGAAATGTAGTTTCAAGCATTTATTCTAATTGTTTGAACTCCTCCATAATAATCACAAGGTATTAAATACTGCATATACAGAAAGTGTTGTTTTTTTTTAAGTTGAAAATTTGTTAAAAGTTGGCAGTTGGCAAACTTTCCATAAACCAACCCCGAAACACGTAAACACAAACCATGTAAGATGTTGTGCCATCTAATTTAACCTGTCGACTGTCGCTTAAACTTAAGGCAAAGATTTTTTGTTGTTGTTGTTCCTTTCTATTAATTGAATGTTTTCTAATGGACATGCTGTATATTTCTGTGTGTTTCAGTGGAAGTGACAGTGAGGCATACGATGATTCTAGCTCTTCTTACTCATCTCTGGGAGATTTTGTAAATGAAATGATCAAAGGGGACATCCAGGGTGACACCCCAAGTTAGTTATGCTTCCTTCCCGACTTTTGTTTTCATTCTCACTTTTATCTTTTTTGATTTTGAAAGCTCTGTATTTCTTCGGTCTCTCACAGATGTCGATCCACTGACGCATGCAGCGCTCGAGGATGCCAGTGAAGTAGAAATCCATGAATTCCAGGAGTATAAGGATGACGGTGAGGAGCGCGGGTCTGAGCTCGAGGGTTCTACTGAAGCCACGGATGGCCAGCCACACCGCTCCAGCTCCAGCACCACAGCCAGCTCCAGCCCCAGCACCATCATCCAGGGAGTGAATCATGTCAGTACTGTTATCTGTTATTGAACCGCGTTGCTGTTTTCAGTATTGCCATGGCAACATTAAAAGCTTTAATAGTGAAATGCTTGGCAGCATGCCAGTGCGAGCAGAGGGAGTATATTAATGGCATCCTTGGTGTTTTTAATAAATTTTATTCATCTAGTCTGCTTTATGTGGCAGCCATATTAGTGATCAGGCATGCAACGCTTCATAAAAGTCCAATAGCTTCAGCAGACTGCGCGCATCAGATATATCCTATTGAATCATCATGCAGCGTAAATGGGGTAAACTGTGGCTGCTGAATGAACACCATTTAGATAATAAATCCAGTTCACTAATGCTTAAATGGGATTGTTGGTTATCTATTCTGTAATCCAACATGAAATTTAACAAATGAGAGATAGAGGCAGGGTTTGTGCAATTCAAGGTCTTTATTATGGGTCTATTCTGTAATTTCCGTCATCCATTTCCTGGGACAGATCACAGCCAAAGTACCAAGAGTGATACCTCGTTATCAGGAAATAAGGAAAGAAAGAATTGTAATGCTTTTATGTGATTTGGAATTGAACACAGAGAAATTGAAAGATATTAAAGCGAAAAAGAGATGCAGTTTAAATGCACAAAGTAATTAGAGGAAATGATGTCCAGGTAAAGGCGATTAGAGACGGAACCAGTAACAACAGATGGAGACAAAGCAAAAACAATCACACTGAGCTGAGAGACAAAGCAGGAAGGAAGAGACAATGACAATAACATGACATGTATATGTATGTATATGTGTAGTAGGGCTGTACCAAAAGTAATGCAGAAGTGGGCATAATTTATTTATTTATTTATTTTTTTTTATTATTATTATTCTTTTTTATTAACGACATTGTTTGTTTAAACTGCACAGGTGCTATGAAACACAGTCTCCATCACAAGCGATGCATTTGTGCCATCATTGAATCCCAATCCTCGAATCCTCTTTGAAAATCCCCTTTGTTGCAGTTGATGGCCTCCCACTGTGCTACAGCATGTTTACGAAGATGACACCATTGACGAGAGCAGTGTGCACAGATGGATGAAGACGGTTAAAGAAGGGGAAACCAGCATTGAAGACAAACTACACAGTGGGAAACCATCAACTGCGACAAAGAGGATTTATATAGAGGCTTCGAGATCGTATAGAAGTTTCTCAACCAAATGTGCAATTTGAATTTCCTATATCAGTCAATAAAAAAAAAAATTCAATTTTTAACATTACTTTTGGTACCGTACAAACATTCGAGTTACGAATTTCCGCAGACACGAACGGTCCACGGTTCTACTTCCGGTTCAATCATGGAAGTAGCTTACATGTACAAAAAATAGACACTGCAGTGCACCAGATACCAATATTTACAATTATATGCAATATTTTAAGTGTGTAAGTTAATATATACAGTATAATGTCTAAAGTCTGGTATATTGTATGTGTGCGTGTGTGGGAGAAATGAGTTAACCTCATCGGCTATAATGAATCAGTCCAGGAGCATGATGACTGTCCTGTAACGCGTGTCCTGATGGTTAATAATTATAATTTTGGAAAATCCTCAACAAAACAGAGTTCACAGTCCAGTCCAAGCTCCGAGACAAAATGTTCAGGATTCCCTTCACGATTTAAAGGTGCAGAGACAACACTTCCATTTCATTATGAGATTGATTTCCTTAGGTTCGGTTATGTTTTTCATCAAGACTCATTTTGTCAGACTTTAGAACAAATTGGACTTAGGAACGTGCGCCCACAACAGAACTCGCAGTACAGTATATTGTAAATAGCTTTTTTTGGAATTATTATAAGCGTACCATAAGTTAAAACCCATTTAAGGAACCAGTTATACTTTTTGTGAACAGGAGCCAGTGGAACCTGTTGAGATCGAGGCATCAGCAAGTGCGGCTCTACAGAACCCTGGACTTTGCCTCCCACCGTTCACTCAATCCAGTCCAGAGCCGACGCCTACCGACCCGACAAGTAAGAAGCGAGAGTATGATAACCCGTATTTTGAGCCCCAGTATGGCTTCCCTGCAGATGAGGAAGCTGACAGTGAGGAACAAGAGGAGAGCTACACACCACGATTTCACCAGAACATCAACGGAAACAAGTATGTTTGTTTCTCGGTTACGAACTCTTCTCTGTTTTATGATTAAGTAAATTTTTACAAGAACACTCTTTCACACACTTTTAACCTCTAGAGATCTGTGTGTGTGTGTGTGTGTGTGTGTGTGTGTGTGTGTGTGTGTGTGTGTGTGTTTGCGCGCGTGTATATATATGTGTGTGTATGTGTATATATATATACACAGAGGTTGGACAATGAAACTGAAACACTGGCCAATTTAGTGTTGGAGGTTTCATGGCTAAATTTGACCAGCCTGGTGGTCAATCTTCATTGATTGCTTTTACTGGTGGAATGTGCAGAGTGTGAAGGTTTAATTAACAGAGTAATGGCACAGTTTTGCTTAAAATATTGCAGTGCACGCAACATTATGTCCTCAGAGGACAAATTGTTGGTGCACGTCTCGCTGGTGCATCTGTGACCAAGACAGCAAGTCTTTGTGATGTATCAAGAGCCACAGTATCCAGGGTAATGTCAGCGTACCACCAAGACGGACGGACCACATCCAACAGGAGTAACTGTGGACACAAGGGTAAGCTGTCTGAAAGGGATGTCCGGGTGCTAATGCGGATTGTATCCAAAAAACATAAAACCACAGCTGCCCATCTCACTTCAGAATTAAATGTCCACTTCACCTCCCCTGTTTCCACCAAAGCTGTTCGTCGAAAGCTCGACAGGTTCAATGTACATGGCTGGGCTGCTATAGCCAAACTTTTGGTCACTCGTGCCAATGCCAAACGTCGGTTTTAATGGTGCCAGCAGCGAAAATCTTGGATTGTGGACAATGTGAAACATGTATTGTTCTCTGATGAGTCCACCTTCACTGTCTTTCCACGTCCGGGAGAGTTACGTTGTGGAGAAGCCCCAAAGAAACGGACCACACATAGTGAAGCATGGGGGTGGATCAGTGATGGCTTGGGCTTCAATATCATGGCATTCCCTAGGCTAGATGGGCGCGTCACTGCCAAGGACTACCGAAACATTCTGGAGGACCATGTGAACCCAATGGTTCAAACATTGTATCCTGAAGGCGGTGCCGTGTATCAGGATGATAATGCACCAATACACACAGCAAGACTGGTGCCAGAGTGGTTTGATGAACATGAAAGTTGACCTGCACAGTCACCAGGTATAAATATTATTGAGTCACTTTGGGGTGTTTTGGAGGAGCGAGTCAGGAAACGTTTTCCACCACCAGCATCATGTAGTGACCTGGCCACTATTCTGCAAGATGAATGGCTCAAAATCCCTCTGGTCACTGTGCAGGACTTGTATCTGTCAATCGCAAGACGAATTGATTCTGTATTGGCCGCAAAAGGAGGCCCCACACCATACTAATGAATTATTGTGGTCTAAAACCAGGCATTTCAGTTTCATCGTCCAACCCCTGTATATATTCTTGTCCGATCTGCATATAAGGACTGTTATTCCTGCAAACTTTTTCCAGATTAAAGACACTGATTAAGTTTGTAGTTATTAGGTGCTAATAAAGAAATACAGTGAAGAGAAATCACAACGAATACAGCACACCTCAGAAGGATTAACCTGCCAGGCTGTAGTATGTTGATATAATATCTTTATACTCAAGCACACATTCATACTTAATCTGATCTGTATGTGCGCCTGTCTGTGTCCGCCTGTCTGTGTGCACAGGCCATCTCGCCCATTAAGACCCAGCAGCCTGAAACTTCCAGGCGAGTGTGATGGAGAAGACGACTCTAAGAACAGTTCTCCCAACTCCACCATATCCAACAACAGCGGTGATGGCTTCGGAGGACTCATGTCTTTTGCAAGTCAGTGGCCTTCTCTTGTTTTCTTCTTTAGTACCATAAAACCGGTAATGTTAAAGAGAAATCCCCCTTGAACGCTATGCATTTTAATCTTTAAAAGTAATATGTAATTTCCATTAGTGTTTAAGATTTATTTTTGTAACAACATTCTGACTTATAATGCTCAGTATCATCGAAATGCAGCTGTGAATAAATCTTCACCCTTAAAAAATATTTAATGTGATCTGTGTTTTGTAGGTAACTTGTATAAGAACCACGGCACCAGCTTTAGTCTGTCCAGTCTGGCTCTTCCTAACAAAGCAGCCAGAGAAAAGAACACTCCTTTCCCAAGTCTTAAAGGTATTGAAGCATTTCCTGTACTTCGCCTCAGTTCTTGATCTCTCCTACCGTTATACTTCTCTCTCTAATCCAAACACATTTAATGTTTCCACCTCATCCTGTAATTTTCTCTCCCTCTCTGCTTCTAGTCGGCCTGTCTATCTGTCCAGCTATCTGGTCCTTTTCTCTTATGCGTCACTTCTCTGTGCTTCCTTTAAAATTGGCTTCTCTGTTATTTATTTATTTTTACTATCTAAATGGTCAGGCCTACAGAACAAAAAACACACTCTCTGGCACTCGGATAGGGAGTCTGAATTACCAGAACCCTAGTTGTTTTACTATTTTGTTCTTTGATTTCGTAGCTTCTTAGTTATTGTTGTAGTAGATCTTAATTTTTTTTCTTTCTTTCTTTCTTTTTTTTGCCTTTTTTTAAAGAATATTTCAATTTCGATTTAAAAGAAGAAGCCGATCAAGGTTGGTAGGAACATTGCTCGTTTTCTTTTTTGACTTTCTGCTCGATCTTCCTCCTCCTCCTCCTCCTCCTCCTCCTCACTCAATGTTGATTGGACAGTGAGCTGCTACCGTGAAAGTGATCGAAGAACTAAATGCGCTCCCTTTTTTCTTAATCTTTTAGAATGTTGTCTTTCCTAGAAAAAATGGGGGCATTTGTAAAAGCATTTATAAAAGAGCTTTGTCACTTTCCTGTTTAGCACCGTATATCTTTTTTTATTTTTATTATTATTTTTTTTAATGTTGGTTTATGATTTTTGAATGATTTATTTTTTATTATTGTTCAGATGGCAGTGATGACAGCCCTGACAGTCCTGGTATGTTGTTTTTTTTTGTTTGTTTTGTTTTTGTTTTTTTTTGTTTTGTTTTTTTTGTTTTTAGCTGTAGCCTGCCCTGAACTAGTGCTGATTTGCTGTGTTTTTCAGACCCATGCCCCTTTATCTCTGACAGAATGAGAATCCTTCCTTCCTTTTACTCCAAACTATTGATTAGTCCAAGGATACAGTATACCTTCATATATGGTCAAGTGTATTTCCATAGCTCTGATCTGTCTTTCCATGGACTGTGTGTGTCGGTGTGTTCACGTGTGACACATTGTGAAAGATCGTTACAACCTTTCACTTTTCAGACTTGTTTTTCCTGTATCTCTCCTTGTGGTGTGTAGTGTTTAATGTTTGTGTGGCGTATCCAGAATTATGGCTGTTTTGTCACAGTGCTACTTTCATTCATTTTAACTCTGCGTATTTTAATATGTGAATTAAATCGGTCACATCGAAATCCTGATGTTGATTCATAAGAAGAAGCAAGAAGTGTGGGGACAATCATGAGTGCAGACAGACTCAAGATAGTTATATTCTCAATTATATCTTATAACTGTATCCTGTTGTATAGAGTTACAGAAGGGAAGGGATGCTGTACTAAATCTATTAAACGTGTCTGTCATGTTCCTAGAAAGTGCGAGTCTGTATATAGATGAGTTTATCTACAGCAAGTGCAGATAGGAAGAAAGCCAGCAAGGAGCGAAACAACAAAAGGGAAGAATAGGTTTATAGCTGTGACATCATTTGTCAAAAGGGTGTGTATTATTATTATTATTATTATTATTATTATTATTATTTATTTATTTATTTTTTTTTTTTTGGATTTGAAAATTTAATTCTATTTAGTTAGTTCTATATTGTAGTGACTATGAGAACACTGGTTAGGAAGATGAAGCTCTCACAGCAACTTAAACAACGAAGCTGCCCTCTACATTTCACATCAAGTACATGTCATTACGTCATGTTCTTCTTCTGCGTCCAGTGGATTAGACATGTGTCCAATGTACGTAGCTAATTTATAACTTCTCTTGTAACCTCATTAGATATATCGTAAGCCAGAAAAAAAAAATCACAATCCTCGAATTCTGTATCTTCTTTTTCCTCTCTCTTTTTTTTTTTTTTCATAAACACACACACTCACAGAAACATTTCTTTTTCACTCTCTAGCTTGTTTTTCCGTATTTGCTGGTTGTCTCCGCTCCGCTCTGTCCATGTGTCTGGTGTTTGTGCTCGTGGGTTGATGTTTGGACTGGTTCTGTCTGGGCCGGTGTTGCTCTCTGTCCCTCTTTTACCCCCCTTTTTGCACTAATTCTGGCTTCTGTGTCCAGTATTTGGGCTAAATTCTCTAATGGAGATTATAACAGAGGTCGGCCCGGGGAGCGGAGAAGGTGGGTTCCCCCCTTTGCTGCGTGAGCTGCATGCTTCTCCAAAGCCAGTCAACTACATCTCCCAGCATCCTCTTCTTCCATCACTGCTTCTTGTCATGCCACTGAGAGTCACCCGGTCATTTGTCAGCGTGTTTATTCCATCTTTGGCTCAACTTTATGTTAAGTTTTTTTTTAAATACTATGTTCTGAATTAGTTGCCTAAGTATGTAAGTACTGTGTAACTTCACGGATGTGCACAAATTGCCTTAAACCTTTGTGTTTACAGACACATAATGAACTTTTGATATGTTTAATAATAATAGCAACAAAATAGCTAAGATGTAGCTTATTGCCGTTTCACACGTACTCTATTTCACTGTACTAATGTACACATTTACTTTCATTGGTCTATGAACTTCATATTTAGGGACAATCAGAGTTTAGCGCATCATCTTACCTCCTAAGAATTTTTTGCAGTTACCATGTCCTCGTACATAGGCATCCTTACACGATTTCTACCCTTGAACATACAACAAATTACACTGTACTTAAACTCTTAGTTAATTAATGAACTGCATAGTAATTAAGGAGACTTAATATTTAGTGCAGCCTGTTACTCTGCTCGTTCATGCCATTAATCCATTGAATTCCCTCTTAAATAAGGGTTGGGCCCATTACTTCAGAATAAAAGAAGCGATCCGTAGTATCTGTTTATTGTAATTTGATTTTGCTTCAATCGATTTAAGTTTTGAGCTTGACAAATATAATAATAATGTGTTGACAGATTGAGTTTGAATGGAATGGTTGAGTTTGAAGACGATGCCTTCATTCAAAGCCATTTTTTGGAAGACACCATACCCTGCACATTTTTGTATTTTCTCATCTCTTAACAGACATGATTTAACTAATCAGCCAACTAACAGCCTTTTTCTGAATTGAACTGGCTGGGATAAAGCAGGGAAAACCCTAAAATATGCAGCTCATGGGGTCATCCAGAACCAGGGTTGACAACCACAGTTCTGACAACCAAGAATGATTGATTGTTTTTCTGTTCAAATTGTATGTTTTCTGACTAAAATTGTTTTTAGTCATTTTCCAACAAACCCTGTATGCCAAAAAGAAGGAACATAGTATGATGTTCTCTGGGCCTTTGCTTATTTTGTGGCAGGAGAAGTGAAGGGTAGAAGTAATAAATCACCAACATTACATTTTTATCAGGGTGTTATGCTTGCTTGTTTTCCTGGTTGCAAGCCAGTGTTAAGGAGGTACATTTGTTTAATAAGACTTGGTGGGGTAAAATATAAAAAGTTGAATTGCTGTCTCACTGAAACGGTTGCACCACTAAGACATAGTATATAAATAATATACTTGCTTGCCTTTCTTATTGCCTAATTACCTTACTAACTTAACTAACACTAATGTAGATACTTTTTTTTTCTTGCTTACATGTGTATTTATTGACGAACATTCTTAGGTTTGTACTTCCTAATAAATGCAGCCTCGGTCACATGATGAAATCATTTATTTATTTATTTGTTTAGTTTTACATCAGCCATAAATTACAAATTTCACCATAAAAGGTGGAATCAGTCGATTTTCATGTCTGAACAGTTTTAATAATATATGTGAAAGTCTTGTTCACAATTCAGCATCTAGCAATACAATTCACTCGCAGAACTTTGGTTTCTGTGACACCAAGGGTATTAATAAAGAAGGATGTTAATAAAGAATTTAAACCTCTGACATCCAAACAGAAAGTTTTGAGATGTGACTTTGGAAAGACCAATAACAGAAGAGTTTTTTTCCTTCCTCTAATATCTGCTTCAAGCTTTAGTCTGGAATAAAAGCTTATTAAAGATGATGCACCACTAAAAAATGTTAAGGAAACATACAGTATGTAATGAATATCATGTAAGGAAGACAACTGAAGCAGTGCAGTCATTCAGAAACGTATTTCTCCTACAGCTCCTGAAGCAATATTAATCAATTCTTTGTATAGGTATTATTTTTCTGTACTTTTTGATGAGGGGTAATTTAAACAAGACCAGAATAAAGCAGATTCTTAAGAGGAATGAATAAATTCTGCAAACAAACACATCTCCAAGCGACCAGTACACTCTATTGTACAACCCCAACTTTACTCTCACATTAAAAAAATTTTTTTTTTAAAGATTTAGTGCAATTCCAAGCATTCACTTGAACCTTTGGCTATTGAATCTTTCCTTTTTCGAAATCTGAAACATATAATAGATTTTCTTGTTCCATAAGGACAGGCCTTTAAATGAAAGTGTTTCCGCTGAAGGATATTTACATACACACCCATAGCATGAGGTGTATGTATTTAATTGGGCTCAACCCAACATGTGATCCACCCACACATTAACACCGACAGTATAAGAAAGGTGCTTCGCACATCAGGGCATTTACACACCAGCTGTCTAGGAAAATGTGTGGTTTGATCATGTGAACAGTTTGTTTTCTACTATGATACTATTTTGTTTATGTTCTCTGTCTGCATGAGTTGTACGACTTGTCACATGACATTGTTGCCATGCAGACTTTTTTCCTCACTCACATCCTCCTTTCTTCACTCGTCCTTCTTATTTTGCTTTGTGCGTGCGTTTGTGTGTGTGTGTGTGTATGTGTGTGCGTGAGAGAGAGATTCATAACCATACCTATAGTCTGTTTTCATTGTCCTTGTGTCCGTTATACCAACTACAGCCCTGCTGGCTCTACCACAGCGTGCGACATGAATCTGACTGTGAAAAGTGAATCTGTGCTTTTTATTTTTAAATCTGTTTGTCTGTGTGCAGTATTCTATAAAAAAAAAAACACAGAAGTGAAGCGTGTATATGTGCACATGGCGTGATCTTTGCATTGCATATACTTCCAGCTTTAATTTGCAGTGAATGGATCTTGTGTTTATTCACGCATTCCTTGTGCGCTTGATCAGAATGCGGGAGTGATTTCAGTTGTGCTTTTCTCAGGCTCCCGTGGTCCTCGAGCACTGGTGGATCAAAAGTCCTCGGTGATTAAGCACAGTCCCACTGTAAAGAGAGAGCCACCTTCGCCCCAAGGCCGCGCCAACACCAGGTAACATGCTTCACACACGATGTAACCAGGCCATCTCTAAGCCTGTGGTGTGCCCTACAAAATCACGCGGAGAACAACTGAGAGAACGGAGCTTGGACACACAATGACCGTAATGACTGGTAATGACCGGCTTTAAACAATGACGCCGTTCTCGTTTGTGTGTTCAGTGAAAATCAGCATTTCCTAAAGGATGTAGTGCTGAGCGTGTTGGATGGCCAGGGTGTTGGTTGGCTCAACATGAAGAAGGTCCGCCGTCTACTGGAAAATGAGCAGCTGCGTGTCTTCATGCTTAGCAAGCTCAATCGCGCCGTCCAGTCAGAGGAGGACGCTCGGCAAGAAGTCGTCAGAGACGTGGTGAGTCACCTGAGCATAGACAGTGTGAGTGTTGTGAGACAGTTAGTACGTTAATCTTCCCCCCTCTCTATGCTTTTATACAGTTACCCGAGTGTTTATATAGAGTATCAGTCAAAAGTTTGGACACACCTTCTAATTCAGTGGTGTTTTATTTCTTTCTACATTTTAAAACAGTGCTGAAGGCGTTCAAAATGTGCAATAATCTTCATTGAACAGTTGATATTAAAATGTTCCTGCTACTTATGCTCTGTAAAGCCTTCATAACCGCTCAAATCCGAGATGCTGTTTGAAGATTTTTGAATGAACTTCTTCACCTCTGCAGCAGAGAGAAGTTTTGGTCTTGCTTTTCGGGGATGGTCTTCATGAGAGACAGGAGAGTTTCATCCTCGTGTTTAAAGGGTTTTGTAAATGCACTTTGTTCTTACAAGAACTTAGGGCTGGACAATAATTCGATATCAATATATATCGTGATAGATTTTTTTTCAATAACGGTGATACGATTTTTAAACACATTTTCGATATTTCGATATACATTTGAATATATGAGCCAACGGTTTTTCTCTCTCTCTTGCGCTGCGGAATTGTAGGTAATCGTCTCCCCTGCTGGGTCTTAGTGCTCATCTCTTACTGGTATAATTAACATCCGTGCACGCGGGTTCTGTTTACTATAACACTGTGACCACGTGTGTGTGTGTGAAACATATTTAATTTTGTGTTTGTTAGCGTGTTTGTACAGCGCGCGTATAAAGCAAAAGCAAGTCTC